>JALIZH010021021.1:0-195566 GCA_030522465.1 Rhipicephalus appendiculatus
TTTGTCTGGGGCAGAGCTTAGGCGTCTTGATGTGGGTGCAGCTACGGATCTCAAACAAGCCCCCCGAGATTGGTCTAGACACACAGAGAGAGATGAAGGCTTGGGATCCACAAGAAAAGAAAGCCTTCAGGACTGGTGCTCAAGCTTTCTACACTGCGACGGCCAAGCATCTCGTCAAGCAGCTTCCACTTGACAACAAGTTGCTTCTTCACTTGCGCTTTCTGGATCCATCTAGCCACCTGACCACGGAAGAAAGAGTAGTCATCGAAGTACGTTGCAGCTTGTGTTCCGCGAGGAGAGTTGACACATGCGCAGTAAGGGTGGTCAGGCCGCACACCACCGGATTGAACTCCGCTCTAAGCTGCTTCGCATCTAAAAGATACAGGAGTGGCTACACAAGCAACAACATCACCTACGGTGAAAGGATGAGAAAGAAGCAGCTGCTTGAGCTGGTGGCATCTGTATGGCGAGCTCAAAGTGCTCATTCGGGCAGCTAGACGGTCGGCTATCTTATCACACTGCTGCCAACGATCGGTCGTTTGCGCGCTGAGCTGGCAGCAATGATGGCAGCATGTTCTCCGTCGGCGGGGTCACCGGCCGTACGGCTCATGACGTCACCTGAAGTGCGAGCCTATTGGTGGAGGCTCGTGTGCATCCGCCTTTAAGGGGAAAAATGCCACTGCCTTCTAAAGTTGTACCCGACTAAGGCCTCTTCACTCCTCGGTGACGTCACCACATTACGACGGCGCGGAGGGCGCGTTATCAAAAGTCGGAGTGCCTAATTACGGAATATTAATGTGTAGAACGTCGTGAAACACTTTTTTTAATCAAGATTTCTCTAGTTACGGCGACTATGAAGTCGTATGCACGCAACAGTTCTTGCAAACAGTTGGAGGCGAGTGCAAGAGTGGTTAGCGCTTGTGCTCGGCGGCTTACTGCACATATGTGGTGGTTCCTTTAATGTTTTTTTTTTTTATTCGCAGGTCGTCGAGCTGAAACCCGGCTGCGGTGTGTTCGTTGAAAAAAAATACATTGTGCAGCATGGACCACTTCTGCAAAAGCGCGACAAGTGTGGCTCGGGCACTGCTGCCTGAGGTATTTACACCGCAGGCCCCGGTGACATGCTCTGTGAAGGGTAAGAGGGCGAAAGGGTCGCATCGACCGGAAGAGCCACGCCCTGCACGGCACTCAGGAGCACGTTGTGCTATTTTATGCGAGTTATTTTGCAGTGCCCAACGTTCTTAATATTCCAGATGCATACGAACATACCAGTGTCACATACCATTACGTTTTCACTGCCATTATTGTTAGAATAATGTTACTTGCCTTTTATATGTTCTTCAAAGCGCATGTGTGAAGAAACTTATTGATCGTTTCCCACTGTTATTTTTCTGTTGTGTGCACCTATTATGTTCCACGCTGCCAAGATCTTTTGTAAGATCGCAGTATCTTTAAATAAAAAATAAATAAAAATAAATTATTAATGAGAAGCGTAGACCACTTTTTTTAGTGATTGATCAACTTATGGAGCTAAGCCAGTAAAATGCACGAAAAAAAATCTATCGAGGGGCTCGGCTATTTCAGTCGATTAACAGATAATGAAGGCAAGAATGGAGAAAGTGCAGTACCAGTATGGGGCATAATTAGGTGCGGTGGCGTAAGTAGAAATGTTTGCAGCGAGAGGGGGGGGCTGGGTATACCAAGTGTGGACCAGCAAGGGGGGGCTGGGTAGGCCAAGTGTGGACGAGTGTCACTTAGTGCTCTGTGGCTCATAGCAGAAATAAATTTCAACGGGGGTGCGGTGCATGTGGGTTAGATGCACACATCCATATATAAAAGATTCCGTCGCAATGCTGCACACGAACTCCAGCAGCAAGTTTTTATTCCTAATTGTCAATATGAGCAGCACTTTTATATATGCTTTCCTTTATTAGTTTTGCATTTTACAGCATACACGAAGCCCTTCGCAGCTAAGAAGGGATTAGAATATAATGAGAAAATGGCCCTGCTGTCGATTGGTACGAAGCTGAGTGAACTCGGGAGTGATTCCAGCAAGAACTAGCCCGAAATAAAGAAGTGAAAGTCCATGTGGTATTGGTGTTCAGTTCAGTCTGTGCAACTGCATGCCTTCTGCCTGCTCTACATATGCATGCATATATATGTAAAAAGCACATGCAGATCATCTCTGGGATCTTTGACAAAAATAAAATTTTCTTGATGTACGTCATATCCAGGCATATTTATGATTTGTTTCCACATACTGATGCTGCTCGAAAGCAGAAAACAGTGGCAGCATTTGTAATCATTGCCAGTCACCAACTCCCCGAAATGCACTGGATGGTGTGAGAAACTGAACACAGTTATTCATAAATTTTCATGAAATTAGTTAGGAGTGTTTTCTTTTTCAAGTATTTATGTGCCATTGGCCTACTTGCACTCAACTGCATGCTCCTTAGATCAATTTGTCAATTTAATGCACCTATGCATTACCATAAAATGCATATAATATATGTTTGGTGTTTTAAAAATCGACGAATCATTCTTCCTGTGATGCCCATTGCTGCCACGAGATTACCAGAAAGTGTCCACTAGTAATTTTTGCTCTATGATGCAAGTCAACAATATATATTCACAGGCAAAAATCAAATGTGTGTCGCGTGCATACCAAATGCAAGGTGTATGTTTTAATAACTATTTCAAAACATACCCTGTATATATATATATATATATATATATATATATATATATATATATTCGTACACACACTTAAAACTTTGATGCCAATGTTTTAATTCCCTCAAACAGACACCATGTAGAAGCTATCGGTTCCTGTTTTTATGTATGTAAATACGTGTATATGGATATTTATATATATTTATATGCATATGTCTATATAAAGCATATATAGACTTAAAATTGACCAGATATAACCATATATAACAGCCCATATATCGGTATATCAAAAATTGGGCAGATATGGACATATAAGGCCACATATGTCATATATGGCCTTATATGTCCATATCTGCTCAATTTTTAACATACCCATATATGGATTTTTTTATAAGTCCAGATATGGGATTTTTTGTAAGGGTTAACTTGGGACTGAATGAAATGAAACAGAATGACTAACCATAGCTGAATGAATGAAGTTTACTGTATCTGCTCTCTTTTTATGAGGCGTTTCTTTATATAAAAGAATAGCCATATTGAATAGTGTGAATGCACTGAGAGGGCGTGCGTAGATTTTCAGTGTGTCATATTTTTTTATAACCTCGCGTTCATAAATTCACCTTTTCATCAATTCTCAGCAGCTTTAATGCACTGTAAAGTTGAAGCCAACAGTTTATGCATTGTCTTTCCATTTTCTGTCTAATGTTGCTAAGCTTTAACGGTACAACAGACTCAAACAAAACAACAAAACAGACGCAGATGTTTGTTTCTTTTTTTGTGTGTGTCCGCTAACCATTCTGCTCTAAGTTACCATAGTCAGAATGCAAAAACTAGCCAAGTAGTCAGTCCTCCTGAAGTATTTTTCTCTTTTGTTGCTCTGAGCACCCTTCCTTTCTTGTGCATCGGTTTAATAATGTATTGTACACATATGCAGGTCATGTATGCTGACCAAGCAGAAGTCCTAGAAGCAGCAGTACAGGAACTTCACGCTCAGCAGCACAAGGGCTACGCTAGCCGTGTTGAAGCATTACTTCAAAGAAAAGAAGAATGGGTGTTGCTCTTCAGGTTGGCAATGAGGACTAGAGGCCACAATACAAACAATTACTCAGAAGCCGCTGTAAGGATTTTCAAGGACATTGTTCTACACAGAACAAAAGCATTTAATGTCGTGGCTCTTTCTGAATTCGTCGTCGTCGTGTGGGAGAAGTACTTCCAACGCAGAATCCTGGATGCACACTCACGTTTGTCCGGTCACACATTCCTGTACGAGAGGCTCTTGAAGAGGTTGCGAGAAGGCATGCAGTGCAAGATAAAACGTGGACACGGAAAATACATTGTCCCAAGTGCTAGCGAGGAAAAGTGCTACAGTGTATACACAGATGTTGGCGTATGCATGTGGAAGGCAGGGCAGCAAGGTGCCTTTTGTAAGCATCAGGCACTTGTCCATAAAGTGCATGCTGGGATGTTCCCCAATGCGCTTCTGCTTTCTAAGGAAGGCCGATACGAACTTGGAAAACTTGCGCTAGGTGACAGATGCGCCAGTGTTGAGTTTTTCGAGGGCCTCCATGACACAGCTTTAAAGCCAGCAGACACGGTATCCATGGACACAATACCAGACTGTTCGGATGTTCCAGAGGCAGCCACTACCGAAATCGAGCACAGGCCTCCAAGAAGCTCGGAACGTCAGCCAGCACTAGTGAGCCAGGTTCGTATCTGTAAGGGAAACCTCGATGACTTTGGTGGTCACATGCTCTAGCTTACGATGATCAGGAATTTTCGGAGTCATGGTAACTATAGTCATAAGTCATAAGTGGTACAGAACTGTTTACTCAATATTTTCTTCCAAAGGCCGCCATCAATTTCACAAAACACATTCAACAAATAATCAGGTGAAGTCAAGTAAAGCTGCAATCTCATTGACAATGCTTTATTTTAACACGAAAGTGTTTTATGCCGGGGTCCACCACGGCTTCTCTGACGTATTTCCGTCACGGATATGACGTTGTAAAATATAAACTAACGTATTGAGATCAAAGAAAAACTAGAAGAAAAAGTTCCGTCACCGGGTGTCGACCCTACGACCTCTCACTCCGCAGCGCGCGGCGCGAAACCACTCGGCCACGGGAGCGTACGTACCTCAGCTTGCTAACGGCAAGCCATTTATATACACCATATACCGTTGGCAGTCCTCAGAGCTCGTCGACTTGAGAGTCACATTCCAAACTGCGTAGGCGACGTGTACAGATAACCAATGTCTTGACATAGGTTACCGGCCAGGATGCGCGTCTTAGGTAGAAACACATCGGAATGGGTCAATGAATATCTACTTAGGGTAGGTAGTAAATGAAGACCGAAACCTAAGGTAGGCTATTGTTGGGATTTTACTTCCCGAAACCATGAACTATCATGGATTCCGGAAGAAAAATTATGAAAAGGTCCGGGCTCTGGAAATTCCGACCTCCTGGGCGTTAGTGTCCACCTAATTCTAAGTACACGCGGCTCTGGCATTCGCCTTCATCAAAATGCAGCTGGGATTCGATCCTGCGACCCTCGGATCCGTAGTCAAGTGCTCTTGGACCACTACGACGCGGAAACCATGGGAGAGACATAACTAGAAGCATAGGCGTGCGCAGGGTTCCCCTTCAGGGGGGGGGGGGGGGGGGGGCGTTCATCCAAGCGCCCCCCCCCCTTCCTATTCGCTCAATGTATGGGGGCGACATTGCGCCCCCCCCCCCCCCACATATTACATGACTAGGGGAGCCAGTGCCCCCCTCCCTATTCAGTCACTGTATGGGGAAGACTTTACGCCCCCATATTCTTTCATTCTTTCATGTTCCAAAAGCTCGCTCAGAAGTGGCAAGCTTCTAGCATCTGTTATTGTGTTCCTTTGCAATTCTAGTCAATTTTTTTACAACATTCGATTGCTTAAACATTTTGATAAATATTTTCTCTTATTATTTCTCTTTCTTAGTAACGTTCAATGATTGGAGATTGATTGGATGCATAGGGATTGCTTACTTGTGTTGCTTATGAGTCAAACATTAACGTTAAATGTTGAAATATGCCATGCGATGAGGCACGTGGAAACTGCAACTTGTGAAAACATTGTTTGCTGGTGACTTATAGAAAACAGTAGAAGCCTGAACAAATGAAGCTTGTAAATGATCGTTGCGGAACGGCAGAATTCTCTAATGCTGCGTGGTTATTCCAGCTTGCATATGTCAAGGTGGGCGGAGGCTGTTAGAAGTGTCCTGTAGTGGATGTAGCTAAGTTTGGCTGACAATGAAGACTATAGTGATATATAGTAGTACTGATGTTATTTTCAAGCTTCTACTCTGTATATGTAGTATGTCTCTGTTCAGATGCAGTTTGTAGTTTTTGAAACTGTTCTGGTCATTTTTATCATTGGGATGGATTAATTGATGCTATGTGCTAAAGAAATTTTTTACATTTATCTGCAGGTTCATCTGGCCAATGGCGTCATGCTGCTGAGGGCCACCTACGACCAGTTGATGGGAGTGCAGAAGGACTCCCATTTTGTTAAAAGGGCCGCCGTCGCAATCTGGTCGACAGAGATCCTTGCTCAAAGGAGCTTCACGGGAACTCTGTCGAACCGGTTTGTGGCGGCAGGTGGCCAGAAAGCTCCTCAGCAGCCGCTGTCGCCCCACAAAGTGGATGCACTGAGAGGTCAGTGAGGGAGGTTGTGCGTTTCTGTAAGGGTGTGAACACATTATCAGAAAAAACTTGTGGAATGCTGTGCATTCATGAAACACGCATCCTGCACTACGCGGAGAATGGGTGTAGCACAGTTTTTTGAATTATTTGAATTTCTTCTAGTTTTAGCCACATGCTGCTTTCAGTCGAGATCGATTGCAGCGGCACTGTGTGGTAATTTGAAGTCGGTAGTACAATGCTGTCACTGTGTGTGTTTTCGTATTGAGCGTTTAATGTATGTTCGTCGTGTAATCCATTGTTTTCTGAATTGTTGCCTGCTTTGCAACTGTATTGTTATTATCCTGGGCTGCAATTCCAATTCTTGGAGGCATCTACTGCTGTATTCTTCTTTGTTCATTTATTCATTTATTATTATTTATATTTTTTAAGGGGATAGGGGACAGGGAGGGCCTCCTGCGCGTGTTACTTAAATGATGCGCAATTAAGTGCCGTTTTGGTATAATGACCAGAAGCAATGAAAGACTGAAGCACATTTGCAACACTGAAGTTAGACCAGCACAAGACAACAACGTAGCATTGGTTTTTTTTTGTTCTTTTTTTTTTAGGCGATACTGCCCCGTTACACGAGTTAGTATTTCTTACATTACTTAATACTGTGGCTTAGTTCTAAGGCTCCGATATGGGGAGCCTGAAAATCATTAAATATTCGCTTCTTTTGGTCAATGTTAGGTTATTCAACTCGTACGATTTATTGGCTGTGTGTACTGCTGTTATCCCCCCCCCCACCGATGTCATGCCTGTTCTTGTGCCTTCAGGGTATATAAATGGAATGAATGAAATTCATTAAATTAAAGCCATAACAATGAATTGTCTTTCTAGTCCTTTTCAGGCACTACAGTGCATCCCGGGGCCGGACAGATGAGGAGCACGAGCCACTGAACAAGAACGTGCGGCTCTGGCTCTCGCAGAAAGCAAGCGAACTGAGGCGAGGCCCTAAAAACAAGTGATGATGATGATGATTAATGCGGTTTTGTGGCGCAAGGGCCATAGGTGGCCAAAGAGCGCCATGTCTTTTATGTGATGTTAGCGATGACCAATGATTGCGATGATAGGATGTATTATGGCTGTATAGAGGCCTAAAATCACGCGCTACATAGGAGCGTAAAAGGTGTGTATAGATTATAAAATTATGGCAGTGATACATGATATGATCTGTGGGTGTGTAATGCGTGACCATGATATCTACAAGTGAGGATGCGAAAATAGCACGGATGCCTCCTTCAGACCTTTGATGCCAAAGGCACGGAGGCAGGTGCTTTCTGTAATATAGCTACCGCAGCAACAGCCTCTTTTCAGAGGCAGTGCTACGGGTTGCCTGGGTATATGACGTGAAAGGAATGAACTTCTTTTAAAAACGCAAATAGTGACTGATGTTTAAAAAGCGGTTCGCTGCCTATGAACATGGATGGATGAAGTGGTACTTGTTGTCGGAAGGCTAATGGAAAGTACTTTTTTCTTAAATGATCTAATTCGGTGCATTGGACAAGAATGTGAAGGACAGTGAGTGGTTCACCACACTTCTCGCACAAAGGTGGATCACCACCAGACAAGAGGTATGAGTGTGTGGTGTGTGTATGTCCTGTTCTTAATCTGGTAAGTATTACTTCTGTGTGGCGTGAATTCGATACTGGCGGCCAATTCGCGAGCTGTGGCTTGATTAGATGGAGTTTATTTTGTGTCTGCTTATCCCATGACCGCTGCCAATAATCCCTGAGCTTTCCTTTAAGGAAGCGTTTGAGGTCAAGTGCAGGGACAGAAATGGATGTATTAGCGGTAGCGTTTTCGTGGGCGGACGCAGCTAGCTGGTCCGCCAATACGTTTCCTTGGATCTCCCTGTGCCCTGGCACCCAGCAAACTATGACATGCTGTTTGTGTGCGTATAGTGTACATAAAATCGAGTAGAGAGAAACAAGGACAGGATTTTTGTGCTTTTTTAGAGTTTTCAATGCTTTTACCACACTCAGGGAATCCGTGTAGATTACTGCCTTTTGTAGTTGTAATTGTTTGATGTGTTTAACGGCCGCAAGTACCGCGTAAGCTTCCGCTGTGAAGATGCTTGTATTAAAATGCAGAACGCCGGCATCCGAAAAGGATGGACCGACCGCTGCGTACGACACAGAAGTATGGGACTTGGAGGCGTCTGTGAAGAATTCAGGACAAGTGTACTTGTGTTGAAGTTCCAGGAAGTACGTGCGGATATGTGCAATAGGCGCGTGCTTCGTAACTTCAATGAAAGACACATCGCAATCTATAGTCTGCCACTCCCACGGCGGCAGGTACGCTACGGGAGCCATCAAACGGTGTTCAAGTAGCACACCCGTTTCCTCAGCTAGGCCCCTCACACGAAGTGAGTAGGGCTGTCTGAACGAAGGCCGGTTTTCAAATAGGGCAGAGCTGGAGTTATCATTAATTGTAGAATGTGAAGGGTGTTCCTTGTCTGCGTTCACTTTGAAATAGTATAGAAAGGACATGTAGGTTCTCTGCAGGTGCAGCGACCACTCGTTACATTCAACGTAGAGGCTTTCTACGGGGCTGGTGCGAAAAGCACCCGTAGAAAGACGAATCCCTAGATGGTGAACAGGATCAAGCATCTTTAGTGCAGTTGGAGTCGCAGACTGGTAGATTATCGCCCCGTAATCCAGGCGCGTGCGTACGAGGCTTTTATATAGGTTCATCAGACACTTTCTGTCACTACCCCATGTAGTGCGTGACAAGACTTTCAGAATATTCATGGTTTTTAAGCACTTGTTTTTTAGGTACTTAATGTGCGGTATAAAGGTTAGTTTGGTGTCTAATATTACACCCAGGAACTTATGTTCAGTTTTTACAGACAGGCGTTGGCCATGCAGGTCTATGTCCGGGTCAGGGTGAAGGCCTCTCTTTCTGGAGAATAGGACGCAAGTGCTCTTTTGTGGGTTCAGTTTAAAACCATTTTCGTCTGCCCATTTAGATACCTTGTTCAAGCCTAACTGAACTTGCCGTTCACACATGGAAAGGTTGCACGATTTGAAACCGACCTGAACATCGTCGACATATGTGCAATAAAACATATTGCGAGGCATGGACAGGCGCAAGGAATTCATTTTGATTATAAATAACGTACAACTCAATACGCCACCTTGCGGCACTCCTGTTTCTTGGACAAATGATTGAGACAGAACAGTGCCCACTCGGACACGGAATGTCCGATTGGACAGGTAGCTTTCGATTATGGTCAACATTCTGCCTCGCACACCTAATTGTGCGAGGTCTCGCAGTATACCGAAGCGCCATGTAGTGTCATAAGCTTTTTCGATATCGAGGAACACGGAAAGGAAAAATTAGTTATGGACGAAAGCGTCACGAATTTGTGCCTCGATACGTAAGAGGTGGTCAGTGGTGGATCTGCCCTCGCGAAATCCGCACTGGTATGGGTCCAGTAGATTGTTTGTTTCAAGGAAGTGTATTAGTCGGCGGTTTACCATCTTTTCAAAAAGTTTACACAGACAGCTTGTTAGTGCGATGGGCCTGTAACTGGTAACGGAGGATGGATCCTTGCCTTGCTTCAGAATCGGAATGACTATGGCTTCCTTCCAGGCAGAGGGGATGTCGCCGGAAAACCAAACAGCATTATACAGGGAAAGAAGGGACTTTTGAGTTTCAGAGGGCAGATGTTTTAACATTTCATATACTACACGATCAGAGCCTGGGGCCGAATCGTTGCAGCAGTTTAGCGATGCCTGTAGCTCGGCTATGACGAAAGGTTCATTGTATGGCTCGCGTTTTGTGGATTTGCGCTCTAGTTTTTGTTTTTCGATATTTGTTTTGTATTGTTGGAAAGTTGCAGTGTAGTGCGACGAGCTGGAGACCTGTTCGAAATGTGCGCCGAGGAAGGTCGCCTGGTCTTCCAAGCTCTCGCCTTGTGTAGTTACTAAAGGAAGTGAATGTGCTTGTCGTCCTGCTACCTTACCAACCATGTTCCAGACTCTCGCCTCTTGTGTATATGAATTTATACCGGATAAAAATTTCTGCCAGCTCTCCCTTCTAGCCTGTCTGCGCGTTCTTCTGCCTTGAGATTTAATGTTTTTAAAGCTGTCAAGATTCTCGGCTGTCGGTGAGTTCCGAAGCAACCTCCATGCTTTGTTTTGCTTTTTTCGGGCGTTTCTACATTCATTGTTCCACCAAGGGACACGTCGCTTGCCAGGCAGTCCAGTTGTTTGTGGGATACATTTGGTTGCAGCATCTATCAGAAAAGCTGTAAAGTACTCTACAGCTTCATCTATGCTTAAGCCAGACATGTCACTCCAACTTAAGCGAGTAACTTTTTGAAAGTGTTCCCAATTTGCTTTGTCCGTGTGCCATTTGGGAACCCGTGGAGGCCATTCATTCGATATTGGTGTGCTCAGTACTACAGGAAAGTGGTCACTTCCGTAAGGATTATTGATGACTTTCCATGTGAGTAGCGGTAGAAGCGATGGAGATGCAATACTGAGATCTATGGACGAATAAGAATTGTTAGCGACACTGTAATATGTCGGTTCCTTCCGATTCAAGAGACATGCACCGGAAGAGAAAAGGAAATGTTCAATGAGACGGCCTCGTGCATCACAGCGAGGGTCACCCCACAGACTGCTGTGTGCATTCAAGTCTCCAAGGACGAGATAAGGCTCTGGAAGTTGATCTATCATGGACTGAAATTCGTGTTTTTGCAGGTGGTATTGGGGAGGTATGTAGACGGAGCAGATCGTAACCAACTTGTTCAAAATAACCGCTCGAATAGCCACTGCCTCAAGGGACGTTTGGAGTGGTGTCTACATGCTATTCCTTGATCAACTATAACGGCCACACCACCAGATGACGCTACAGCATCATCGCGGTCCTTTCGGAAAATAACATAACTGCGTAGAAAGTTCGTGTTTTTGGATTTCAAGTGTCTTTCTTGTACACACAGCACTTTTGGTGAATGTTCGTGTAAAAGCTCTTGGACATCGTCGAGGTTTCTAAGGAGTCCTCTGACGTTCCATTGTAGAATTTGTCTCCATATTGGATGTAAAGTAGTGCTGTGTGTACGGAAAGGGAGTGACTTGTTTAACCTGAACGTTGGAACTCAAGTAACAGGGCCGTCGTGGGGCCCCGTTATCGGCTTTTTAGTTTTCTTGGCGCGCTCCAAGGAACTACGCCGATCTTTTGGCACCGAGGGTGCCGTAGTGTCCATTGCCTCCTGGGAGGCACTGGAGGCCCGCACGCGCGGGCTGATTGTCCGAGTTTGGGGCCTCGCCTTGTGTGACGAGGCCTTGAGACCCGACGGCCCTGAAGTCGCCGGTTCCAGTTCGCGGGTTGGCGGAGTGGACTGGACTACTGCCGCCTTGGGGGCAGGCGCCACAGCCGACGGCTCGCTCTGCGCGGGCCTGGCATGTGGCGGAGGCCGGTGCGACGCTGCCCCCTGACGCGCCACATCGGCATAGGTTGTGCCGTGAAACGGCGAACATCTCCTCCTGGCTTCCCTGAAGGAGATGTTCTCTCTGACTTTGAGTGAGATAATATCTTTTTCTTTTTTCCACGCAGCACAAGCCCGTGAGTATGCTGGGTGGTCACCACCGCAGTTGACACAGTGACATAGAGAATTGCAGGTTTCAGATGTGTGGTCGTGTGAGGCACATTTGGCACATGTGGATTGCCCTCTGCAGGCAAGGGAACCATGGCCGTAGCGTTGACATTTGAAGCACCTTCGCGGGTTCGGTATGTATGGCCGGACTCGTAGTTTAGTGTACCCTGTTTCTATGTGTTCGGGGAGTTCGCTTGATCCAAATGTGAGAATAATGTGTTTTGTTGGTTTTTCGGTGTTGTCCCTTCTTATCTTTATTCGTTGAACGTTTACAACATTCTGCTCTTTCCACCCGTCGAGGAGCTCAGCGTCAGTTAGGTTCAGGAGGTCGTCGTCAGAGACAACGCCTCGAACGGTATTCATAGACCTGTGTGGCGTGACTGTGATGGGGATGTTTCCAAAAGAAGTCAGATTCGGGAGGATTTCATACTGCTTTCTGTCTCGTAGTTCAAGCAGCAGGTCGCCGCTAGCCATCTTAGTGGCCTTGTATCCTGGTCCTAGTTTGTCTGTTAGATTTCTTGCTACCAAAAATGGAGAGATAGTTCTGGCTTTTCCATCAGACTGTTCGCTATGTATTACGTGATATTTGGGAAAATGTTCGTTGGCCTTTGCAAAGAGTGTTGTGACTGCTTCGGTGCGTAACCTCTTCAGGTTACGATCAGACTTGAGAGAAGATGCATTTAACATAATATGTGTTTTAAGTTTCGGCAGCGGTGCCAGCCGCCCACCGCCGAGCCCAACAAGGGGACGTGGCAGGAGATGCTGTGCAAATCCCGCCAGCGCCAGCTGTACAACGCTGCTATAACCTAATATGGAATAGCCAAGACTGGGTATCCACACAAGGTTAACCCTTGCCGCCAGGGAAATTTGAAGTAAACGGAAAAGAGGAGGAGACAGGAAAGAGTAAAAGGAGTAGTGAAAGACGAAGATGTAGAGAGAGAGAGAGAGGAAAAGGCGACTGCCGATTTCCCCTGGGTGGGTCAGCCCAGGGGTGCCGTCTACGTGAAGCCGGGGCCAAAGGGGTGTGTTGCCTCTGCCGGGGGGGCCTTAAAGGTCCACACACCCGGCTTCGGCTCAACCCCCCAGGATCCCCTTTTCCCCGGACACGGCTACGCCACGCACGGCTAGGCGTGGGAGGAGGTCGGAACCCCCCCCGTCAGCTCGGGTCCGTGGTGTCGCCACACACCAAACGCCTGCTTGCGCAGACGCCCCTGCGGGGTAAAAACAAGTGAGAACGATGAAGTTCTTGAAATGTGCTTACAATAAATAATTTTTCATTTCTAAACCAACTGTTTCAGCTTACTGTTCTTTGCATGTTTTAAAACTGCATGTTCAATGCTAATTGTGACATGCTCTGATTACCATAGCATCTACTCTATTATATTCCATTCTGCATCATAAAACGTGCATCACAGACGTAACACCGGTTTCCACTGAAACGCGAGCCCGGTTTCCACTGAAATGCCAGCCCGGTTTCCACTGAAACGCCAGCCCGGTTTCCACTTAAACACCAGCCCGGTTTCCACTGAAACACCAGCCCGGTTTCCACTGAAACACCAGCCCGGTTTCCACAAAAACACCAGCCCGGTTCACATTCGGAAACCGGCCGTATACACCAGACCCGCAACACCCGCCAGAAACCGCGTCTGAATTCCCGCTCTGGCGGAAACGGGAAAAAAACACCAGACACGGTCTGGTGGGATTTTCGATAGGGCACGTTTGCGTTCGCAGCATTGCGGCGCAAAGTGCACAGCTATTTCATGCGCAATGAACTGCCTACAGCCGAGAAGCTACGCAACGACGTGATCAGCGACCCTGAAATGGACATGCCGACGATCAGCACTCGCACGCTGCAACGAATGCTGAACGACTTGAGGGTTCGTCTTCCGAAAGAGAAAAGAGAATTCCGCATGAGTGATATGCTATTCGCACTACGGAGTGCACCATTGCCAGAAATCGTTGGGTGCACGACTAAAGTCCCTAGAATATGCACGACGACGATGCCGCGGCATCTATGGAGAGAGAGTCGTAACTCTGCCGGCTAGCGCCATCTACGATATTGCGGTGAAAGTACGTGTTGCAAACAGTGCCTCGTGGTCAGAATAGGCAGTTGGTCACATGTGCTTTGTAGCTGGCACTACTGGTGCTGCTGGCACGTTCACGCGCGTGCGAGCAAGCATGGAAATAGGGGTCGGTGCGCGGTTTGCATCATATGATGACTTCTATAGTGCTTCGCGCAAGTTGCAGCTGCGGACAAATGCGCTGTTTGTTAAAAAGACATCTAAGTCCGCGGATGTTGTCAACACGCACCTGGTATCCGGAGCTGTCAAGCTGGAAGGAAAGTTGGAAGTTCACCAACGCAACTTTCACAAGCAAGCACGGCGGTATCCAGAGAACAAGGGGCACGGGAGTGCGCACGGCCCTTATTCGGTGCTGTATCGTGTATTATAACATATTTGAGAGCGTGTTCTTGGTTAAACAAAACCACGTGTTTTTTTTTCTTTTTCTAGAA
This sequence comes from Rhipicephalus appendiculatus, assembly GCA_030522465.1. Taxonomy (NCBI): domain Eukaryota; kingdom Metazoa; phylum Arthropoda; class Arachnida; order Ixodida; family Ixodidae; genus Rhipicephalus; species Rhipicephalus appendiculatus. The sequence continues at coordinate 14,505 of JALIZH010021021.1, forward strand.
CGATGAAGAAAGACTGTCCGGCGAGAATCGTGATTGCTGCCAGACGAGCAAGTCAAGACCTGGAAGTCACCAGTGTCGTGCTAGAACACGATCACGAAACCACTTCCGACATGTTGGCCTCCTATCCGGAGTGCAGGCGGCTGAACGAGCATGAGGCCCAGGTTTTGCAACCGCTCCTTGAGTTGAACGTGCGGCCCAGCCTCATCGTACAGAAACTCAACGAAGACACAGGTAACATTATATATTCTCACATTGTTGTTGTGGTTATGACTAAGCCTTGCACCTTTTTGCATCGATTGTTTTACACAAAAAACAATCATTGCAAAGGACATACAGAATATGAAAACTGCCAAAAAGAGAGGAGATGATGTAGAAAACCTCATGCAAGTGATCCGCGACCTCCCTGAGAAAGAAAAGGCAACCATTATCACCATTACTGATGAAAACGAAGAGCTACAGGTCATATACGTGCAAACAAGACAAATGCACAGGATGTTTGCGGGATACCCCGAAGTACTGATCTTAGATGCGACATATAGAACTAACAAGCACAGGATGACCTTGTTTGTATTCATGGTTGAAGATGGGGCAGGTGCCAGCCATGTTGTGGCATATGCCTTCGTTGCATCTGAACAACAGCGCGTCTTCACTAAGCAACTTGAAACTTTCGTGCATGAAAATTCAAAGGCAGCTTCCACTAATGTTGTCATTGCAGATAAAGACTTCACAGAAATATCTGCGATAAGAGGCACGTTCACTTCAAGACCTACTGTGCAGCTTTGCCAGTTTCATGTGATGAAAGCTTTACGGGCAGCTGCCGGACAATTCACACATTCAGCTTAAGAAAAGGAGAGGCTAGTCAGCAGCTTCGGTGAATTGGTGTATGCACCTACTAAACAGAAATTTGAAAAGGCACAGACCGACTTTTTACTACATGCAAATAGTCAAGCATGTGCCTACTTTGAAAAGAATTGGGGAAGCATAAAAAGCATGTGGGCCAGACATCTCTGTGACAAGTTTACTGCAGGCAACAACACTACTAACAGAGTGGAGTCTCACAATGCCAAAATCAAGCAGATCTTGTCGTCAACAGTCAAATGATACGAAGCACTAAGGGGCATTGTAAGGCTATCAGATGGACTCTCGCAAGAAGCCAGGCATCGGGCAAGCGTCATGAAAACATGCACATTTTACTCGTACGAAGCATCAAGCAATATTGAAGTCGTATGTGCCAAGCAGTTAACCCCGTATGCTTGCTCTGCAGTCTACAAAGCAGCAGCTAAAGCTAAAAAAGCCCTTCCAGAAATACGACAACTAGAACCAACTGTTTATAATGTCTGAAGTTCTTGTGGCACGTGGCATGTAGTTTCGGAGAAAACTTCCACATGCACATGCACCACTTTTACTAGGATAGGGCTTCTTTGTCGTCACATTCTGGCGGTTTGTGAAAAAACTGGTGGTGTGCCTGACCTGTCTAAATTTGTCAAACCATGGTGGTTTAAGAGTTATCACCTCAATGTCATGGCTGCTAACAACAATGAAGAGAATACTCATAGATTTCAGGAAAGCACGGAGCCGCTAGTCATGCCAGGGCCAGCATATCATAAGATGAACAGAAACCAGCTATTTAATTATGCAATGAAACCCATATGTATTCACATGGGTTTTGTCAGTGGATTTATCGCGCTGTAACAGAGGCCTAATGAAGGCCGCTGGTTTATCAATGGGCTGTTGCCAGTAAAAGTGCGCTCTTAACTATACGCTGGCCACACTAAGGACACCGTATGGACAGACACCAAAGCGATGTCCCGGCAAGACGCCTTTCGTCAAGGCCTCTCAACAGGTCTCCGTGCGCCGAACGGTAAAGGAGGACGCCTAATCGTTTTTCATGCTGCCAGTGCGGAAGACTTTGTCGATGGAGCTGTCCTAGTTTTTCGTGCCAAGAAGGGCGCTGCTGATTACCACACAGAAATGGATGCTGCGCGTTTTCAAAAATAGTTTGTTGAACAGTTGCTACCGAACATCAAGCCACGCAGTGTGATTGAGATGGATAATGCGTCGTATCACGGTGCCCAAGTTGAAAAGGTGCCAAGTTCATCATCAAGAAAAGCCGAAATCCAGTGCTGGTTGCAATCGAAAAGTATCCCTTTTTCGGATGACCAATTGAAGAGCAAACTGCTGCAGTCGTTAAGGAGAATAAGCACATGTTCCTTGTTTACCAAATTGACACACTTGCCAGCGCTGCCGATCGTGAGATAGTGCGCTTGCCTCCTTACCACTGCGGGCTCAATCCAACAGAGCTCGTGTGAAGCCAGGTCAGAGGCTATGTTGCTTCAAAGAACACTGACTTCAAGATCGATCCAGTTGAGAAGCTGCTGCTGGAAGGAATCGCAGGTGTGAACCCGTAGAACAGGTTCCGAGACTGCACTCACATGATAAGGCTTGAGGATGAGGCATGGGAGCGGGATGGCATTATAGATAGCCAAACTGAAAGTCTCATAATTTCTTCGGGCACAGACTGGAGTACTTCTGATGAGTCAACCAGCTCTGACGTGAGCGGAATTGATGAATTGCCATGAGCATCTCCATGTGTGCTTTTTCAAAGCTTCAACCAAAGCATTACACGCGTACCTAACCAGAAACTGTGATATTTCTTTTGAGCTTCATGAGTCACGGCCATTTATTTACACTTTCATTGCTTATTGACTTCATTTTAATTTAATCTGCTGATCTCTCTATGTTTCGTTGCACTTTGTGTATGTTCTGGTTATGTTACCGTGATGTGATAATAATTGTTCGGATATTGTGTGCAAAAACGACGATGTGATTATGTGACATGCCGTGCTAGAGGGTTGCACAAGTTTTGACCACCCGGTGTTGTTTAACGTGCACCGAAATATAAGTACATGGGCGTCTGGCATTTCTGATCCATCGAAATGCGACAGGCTCAAACCTGTGCATTTTGTGTCAGCGGCCGAGTACTTTGCACTGTACTGTCACGGCGGCAGTGATGTGATGTCTCACGGCCGTGAACTTTTACAATATACGCTGCATCAGCGAGAACCACATTTCTTAGTTGAGGATTGAAGTATTCAAAATTGTGTTCATTTTTCTGTGTGATCTCATGCCAATAGTGCTTTGATGCCTTGTTTCATTGCTCTCTCTATGGGACCTGAAAGTGTGATACCGCTTCTTGTCATTTGATTTTTCATTTACTCATTTCCTAATGTATTCTATCTCTCATTCTTCGTTATCAATGTGTTCCTGCTCTTGCTTATTTAGATTTGTTTATTATCAATGGTTCTTATGGCAAGCAATGCCAGCAACGAGTTATGGTTATCATGTTCTGCTCACAAGTGCAAAATGTTATGCCGACATGGAGTGCCAGCAAAAAGTTACGGCTGTCACGTTCGGTGCCACAAGTGCAAAATGTTATATTAATTAGTAATTGATGGGGTTTAACGTCGCAAAGCCACTATAGGATTATGAGAGAAGTCGTAGTGGAGGGCTCCGGAAATTTTGACCACCTGGGGTTCTTTAACGTGCACCTACATCTAAATACACAGGGCCTCGAGAATTTTCGCGTATGGCTGTGATGCAATAAAAGATTATGATATGAACTGTTTTTATGAATTCTTTTTTTTTCTACCAATAACAATTGGTATTATGGACAATACCGTTACATACTGCATGCACAGGGATGGAATCCATCGGCGGCCATCAAACTACATGAAGATGCTTGACCAGCGAAGCTCGATTTAAAGAATCTGTATCAGTCTCTATTCAATTAAGCATAAGCTCTCTTAAAATCTTCCAATTCAGCGGCATCACGGTACTTGCGTATTTTGGCTGCGGTGTGTGCTTGGCGACGTTCGTCATCCTGCATAGTTTGCATAGCTATTATTTTGTCACGGGGTCGTGACGTTGACGAAGGCAGCAGTTGGCCGGTAAACAGAAAGTCAGATTACAGCAATACATGAACACTGAAAGAATGAGCGCCAAAACTGACGAGCACCAAAAAAAAAATAGTTTTAGCGCTCATTCTTTCAGTGTTCATTGATAGCCAACTAGCCCAACAGTCTGTTCTGCTAAAGTATACAGCAATATACACTGGCACTGATAGCGGCGAGCACAGCATCGGCCGTGGAAATGCTGATCATCTTTGGGACGCGCCGTATTTTATACATTACGCATCGAACTTTCCAGCCTTATCACTTGGGGTCGCGCAAGCTCCGAAATAAGCTTGACTGTTTGCCTCTTGCACGCAATCTTAACAAAACGATCCACTACAATCGTGAAGCTTCTCGAACACTGAGGCGTGGTCTGCGCCGATCATTGCTGAGAGTCTTTGTGGCCGTAAACTAAATACAGCAAAACTAAAACAAGACACGCGCGTGGCAGTATCGTGCCGCAACCGGCCAGCGCCCATTTCGCCTGTACCAGGGTTTAATACCGTAAACGTTCACATTCCATCACGTGTGGCGCGTACCCGTATATCCTGGGCTGAGGTATACGCCATACTTTTTGTTTGCTGAACACGTAACCTAAGCTTCACTGTTATAAAGGCTGAATAATGCAGGGAAAACCTTCTGAATAGCGGAAAATTTTCTGTGTACCAGTATATATACAGCACAGTAATTAGCTGCATGTACGCACACTCATCAAAGTTTAACTCTGACGTTCCCATTTTGCATGCATACTTTTTTCTAAGCACACTAGTGCTGCGAGCAAGCGAAAACCGAAACTGGAACTGAAATCGGCTGCAAGCTGCCGGACTACTTGCGCAGTAACACAAATGTGCGGAGGCCCCGCCTCCGTAGCCTTCGCTCCAATGTCAAGAGAAGTTGTCGCCGAGTATAGTTTAGAGGGTGTTGGCTAGAGGCGCCGGAGTTGTGTGCATTGCCTCGCGGGACGCACTGGGACGGCCGCAGAAGCGAGCTGGAATTTCGCATTTGAGGCCTCGTTTTATGTTTTTCTTTGTATAAATGTTCACAACAATAATAATTGTCTTCGCTCAAGGTGCCATCACCGCCAGCGCGGCCACCTTTGACACCACAACCAATATTGGTAAAAGAGCGATGTAATGAGGCCGCACCTACGAAAAAAAAAAAAGCAAGCAGAAACGCTTGAAGACCAACTTTTATATTAGGCCGATTTGAGAAAAAAGACGACAGAGGACGAGGCGTTCGGCTTCTCTGTAGGGCTACCTTTGGATAGCATGCCCCATAAAATGGCGTCCAAGTGCAGGAATCATGCAATTCGTTGCAGACCTAGAGGAAGAAATGGATTAACCTATCGATATATTTTTTTTCAGGTTAGGCATTGCTAGGGGCTCGTATACATAGCTTGCACGTGACGTCACCGTTGCTGCGGTCCTACTGCGGCGGCCATATTGACGAACCGCCGCACAGACTAGCCGTGCATACCAGCCGTATGATTACAGCTTTCAGTACGACGGGGCCGCGGTGCCACAGTCGCTTTCTTGTGCATCATGCCGCCGGTTGGCACAAGGCAGCCGTTAAATGCGGCGTATTATTCAGAGTTTATAGGGGAAGCGCGTTCTCGCTACGAGGAGAAGGTGCGATTGTGCGACGGAGTGGATCCGTACACACTTCGACCCGGAACGGACACAACTTCAAATATCTCCGCCTTCCCAGAGGTGTCGCACGGTGACATCGTGAACTATTTGGTTTTCAGCATCCAATTTTGTTTCTTTAGGCGAAATGAAGGCGTTCAAATCCATGGAAGCGCACAACTACTTCACCAAGTGGCTGGGTAAAAAGCCTGTCTGCTAAGGAGCTTCGCGACCGTAAAGTGATCGTCGTTGCAGAGGTAAGTCTAATGGTTCATCAAATTCGCCCATACGCCAGCCCCAAGTTATCAAATAGAGATGCACGAACGCTGCTTAATCAACAAATGCTGATGTTTGCGCTCAGTTCTCATGTGAGTGCAGCGAGGTGCTCACGCGGCGGCGCGTTTTTCGATCGCGCCTCCCGTTTGCATGTTATCCCCTTTGCTGTTTGTTTTGTCATAATCATAGATGAATGTACGTGTGTTCGAACGTAGTACTGAGTGTTTAGTCACTGCATGCGCACCGTCATCGAGGGGGAGCCGCATTCGGCTTCATCTACACGAACGGATGCCTTGATCTCGTTCAGCAGCAGAAATGCGTGATGAAATTTCGAAGTGGCAGAGGGCAAAATGAAGGATGAAAGTGGAGATGTACTCATTCACGTAGGTCATGGCGGATTTGCTCGGGGCAGAAGGGTTCGTAATGCAGCATTGTTTGCTTTTTTTCGTTCACAGGTGAACCATTCTCAAAGGCTAAGGGAGCATCCTCTTCAAGTGTGGACGCTCTGTAGAAGCAATGGTACTATTCTTGCAGCCCACTGCTCCTGCATGGCTGGAGTAGGCGAAGCTTGCTCCCACATCGGTGCTTGCCTCTTCGCAGTTGAGACTGGAATCCGCATGAAAAAGTCAACGAGCTGCACTCAAAGAGAGAATGTGTGGCTGCCCGCTTATGTCAAACGTGTTCAGTACAAGCAATTGAGAGACATCGGACTTTACGTCGTCAAGGGGCAAAATGCAGCGGTTGGAACAAGAAATTGCCAACAGCCCGGTGGGAACACAAGAGAGAAGCGAACAGAGCTCCCTGCACCATCTTCATGTGATCTCAGTGAATTTTACGAATCCCTTAAAGACACTTCAACCATTCCAGCACTATTTTCGGTTTTGCCCGAGTACTGCGACAGCTTTGAGGAGCCAGTACAAAAAAAACCTGCTCACTTGAGAGGCCTGTACAGTGAAGGCATGTTAGCAGACAGCCTAGAAACGTTGGTCGAAAATGCTGACGAGTTTACAGCAAGTTACAACATAAGTGAAGATGTTGCTGGTGCAGTGGAGGCATCAACCAAACACCAGGCAAGCTCTCAACAATGGTTTCGGCACAGGGCCGGAAGAGTAACTGCTTCACTCATGAAAAATGTCTGCCACACTAACATTGAGAAGCCGTGTGTGTCGCTGATGATATCTCGGGGTTTAACGTCCCAAAACCACCATATGATTATGAGAGACGCCGTAGTGGAGGGCTCCGGAAATTTCGACCATCTGGTGTTCTTTAACGTGCACTGACATCGCACAGTACACGGGCCTCTACCATTTCGCCTCCATCGAAATGCGACCGCCGCGGCCGGGATCGAACCCGCGACCTTCGGGTCAGCAGCCGAGCACCCTAACCGCTATACCACCGCGGCGGACCGTGTGTGTCGCTGTTGAAGACAATATGCTACCCTGAGAAGTAGTATGTGCAAACAGCAGCAACCAGATGGGGCATGGCACATGGGGCAGATGCCTTGAAAGCGTACAAGGCCAACTAAGGCAGCAAACACCAAGACTACGAGTGCAGGAGGTCAGGCCCTTCACCTGAGCTCGAAGTACCCTTTCCATCGGAGCAACACCCGATGCTATGGTGTGATGTTCCTGCTGCGGCAATGGTGTTGTTGAACTGAAGTGTCCTTACGTTCTGCACGATGCTACAGAGTTCACAGGTATAAAGACATGCCCTGAGTGAATCAAACGGTGTTAAAAAGCTGCAGAAAGACCACGCATACTTTTACCAAATTCAGACCCAAATGTGCATTTGTAAAGTAGAGTTTTGCGACTTTGTTGTGTGGGCTCCAGGCTTGTATATTACGTGGAGCGCATTGTACCGGACGAAAACTTTTGCACGTATATGTTTGATACTGCTAGAGAGTTCTTCAGAAGAGCCATCCTCCCCGAGCTCTTTGGCCACTACTTCACAAGGAGGGTGCAAGATGAAAAAGAGCAAGTGGACAGTGCTATGTACTGCTTCTGCAAGGGCCCAGAGTCTGGGAAAATGATAGCATGCGATAACAGTGCATGTCAGCATAAGTGGTTTCACTTTGCTGGCGTTTTCTTGAAACGTGCACCTAAAATGAAGCAATGGTTCTGCCCAACTTGTCGGAAATAAAAGGAGAACTAGGTTCATGAGCACTACTGCTCGGCATTTTTGTAAACAGCATCACACCAAAGAACACATTAAAGTGCGGTCGCAGTGTTTGCAAGTCTTTATTTTATAGACAAAGCAAGTATACACTTGCTGTGCCAAGTGCCTTTTGTTTGTTGTGCACGTGTTTTTACAGGTATACTGCAGTCTCACATAAGACCAAGCAGATGGGATTGTTTACAGACAATACAGTTAAAGATCAATCTAACAAAACCTGATGTTATGAAGGCAAGGCATCCCACTCCTGCAAGATTGTGGAGAGGAAAGATGAAGCACGATTATCTTGTGCATGTTCGTAAGGTACACGGAGTAAAAATAAATGGGAAAGGAACAAAGGCACGTTGTCTGAAATACAAGAGTTTGGTGTATGTTGTTGGAAATATGACAAACCAGTAATGCATGCATTCAACATAAAACAATGCTATGGGCTATCTCCAGTACTGCAGAGCTTGTCTGACTTAAAAGGACACTAAAGCGAAACAATGTCTTGGTTTAGATTGACAGACTGCACTCTGAGTGCCATATGTTTGACTTATCATAAGTTCATTATTAGCGGAGAAAATGAAGGTTGAAGTTTTATTTCTAAGTTTGACGCCGTTATGTGCGCGCGTGACGTCAGAAATTCCAAATGTATTTTTCGTATTTTCACGACATTGGCTCGATGAAATTTTCTGAAACTTTGAATGCTAGGTCTCTGGCACCCACAGATGACAATGCACCTCATTTTTGTCGATTAGAAGCTACGTAGGACTCTGTAGGCGCCTTCAGAATCTATGACTTCACGGTGTTTGGCGCGGGAATCTCAAGGTGGCGTCTCCACGCCCATTTTCTTTTCGCGTGTTCTCTCGCCTACCAAGCGTCATGTCGCGGTAAGAGTGGTGTTTTCGGGATTGTGAAATTGTACTTAACTAACACGCGAAAAATCGTTTTGCCCTTTAGTGTCCCTTTAAATCGCCAGAAAGATAATGCTCCATAATCCAATATATCTTTGAGTGAAGTAGTAGTAGTAGTGGCTTTATTAAGGAAATGACGCTTATTTCTGCAGCCCAATAGGGAGCACGGCGCAGCGTCATGGGAATGGGAAGTGGGAGATAAAGATGATAGTAGAAAAAGAAAAAGAGAAACGGACAGGGTCTCGTCCATTCATGGGGGAGGCCGATGGTGAAGTAATGCCAGCAAGTACTGGGCGCTCTATCACTGTATATATAAAATGAAATATGCAACACAGGCACAAAAAGCAACGCCTTCGTGACCAGCTGCACGCATCATAAACCACTGATGGTGAATGTCATAGCACACTTCATTTGTAGTGTGTGTGTGTGTGTTTACACGTCGAGCATTGCCTCAGGTTAATGCGTCTGCACATGACATTCAACACAAGTGCTGCACATTGGGCCAACACATGTACACACATGGAAGGTGGGCTGGCACTGTGAACAAAAAAAGATTTTAGAGGCTTCACTGCTGCTCTGACAGTACTTATGTTGTGTGGGTGGGAGCTGTAATTCATAATGGCTGTGACTTCTCATAGATCAGGTTTGGAACAAGTTGCAAAATGATTTAACTTTGCCCCATGTTAGTTTCCTTGAGTGCTGCTACAATCGAAGGACACAGGTTACATAACGCACAACAAACAGTCACTATTTTGTCCAGTGGCGTTACCTTATCACCCTGCCTGCAAGTAAGGTAATCAATCGGCACGGTTGATTTCAAAAATACAAATTTGTTCCTGATGAGTCCAATAACCCTCTCTACATGAATTCTTACATTTGCAAGTTTTCTTGTGCTGTCAACATCTGTCGCCGATAGCTGCTTCTTCCCTCGGGTGAACGCTGGTATGTGTTCCCTGTCTGCAAGTACAACGTCACCAGGAAGAAGATTGTCTAGCAATCCACAGTGTTCCGTGATATGTTTATCGCTAGTTCGGCCTCCCCAGCCTTCAGAAATGTACGTCACTACCCCTTGTGGGGCAATCCCAATCAGAAATTTTGCAGTATTGCTCCCTTTGTACGTAGACCATGTTTCGCTCCTTGCCAGGAATGACGAAGGTCTTTCAACTTTGATTTCAAAACAGTCAATAATGACTGCGACATTCGCGTCAAAGGCGTCAAAAAAAGGCCTGTGGCATAGTACGCTGCAGTGCAGCTCGCTCGCGCCATGTTATGGTTGGTCCGAGGCGACTTTAGGCCACGTGAAGCCACCTGTCAAAAATGCGTGACACAGTCGCTTCAGATACGTTAAATCTAAAGGCTAAGTCAGCATTGGGAAGGCAGTTTCATCTTCATCATGAAAATGACAAATTCCTGAAACTTTGTCAAGCTGTTGTTCACGCCATGTGGCACATAGCTTTCCAAGAGCTTAAAAACTGCCAGTAAAGTGTTGAAACTCGACAACCCTGTATAATTGATGACCTTCGGTTCACATCTCCTAAGCATTTCCTCCGTCATCTCCAGTAGCTCCATCTTGACTCGAGCAGTGTAGATGTACTGGCTGAGATGGACACATTCCTTCTCCAATGCCTCGATGTTGCTCGCTGTCATATCCGTCTGCACAGAAACACCTGCAGCAGAACATAAAAAAATGCTTTCATTGCCATCACTGAAAAACGTAACAGCTAGTCGACCATCCGCTCGATCATCGGACAATGCATATGTAAACAAGCCAGCAGCAGCTGGTGTTTGAAGGCGCTGACTTCCTCAAGCACTATGCTCAGCTAGGAAACCGAAGGTGCTGGGGCGAAATTCTGGCTCACCTGTTACAGCTTCGTGAGTGTCTTCGACGGGCTGCGGCGACGAGGGGGCATCGGCGGCAGCACACGTCTGCGACGCCGGCTCAGCTGCTGGGTCCACGATCGCTGCCTCGCCCAGTCGGTGCCGTTCGAACTCCACTTGCCGCTTACCGTGACCCCGTTTTTTTCGCCCGCTCATGCCGCGCAGCGCCTGTATGCTTGGAGCCGTAGCCCAATCTGGGTTCGTCTCGTCGAACAACGCGGACGGCTTTCCCACGAACACAAGAGCATCCACGTTAATTATTGTTTTTATACTTCCTCTCTCAGTCGCTTACCTTCTCCCCGCAGGGGCGTCTGCGCGAGCAGGCGTTTGGTGTGTGGCGACACTACGGACCCGAGCTAACGGGAGGGGTTTCTACCCCTTCCCATGCCTCGCCGTGCATGGCTGAGCCGTGTCCGGGGAAAAGGGGATCCTGGGGGTTGAGCTGACGCCGGGTGATTGGACCTTTAAGGCCCCCCCGGCCGACGCAACACACCCCTTTGGCCCCGGCTTCACGTAGACGGCACCCCTGGGCTGACCCACCCAGGAGAAATCGGCAGTCGCCTTTTCCTATCTCTCTCTCTCTCTACATCTTCGTTTCTCTCTCTCACTTTCATTCTTTCCTGTCATCTCCTCTCTTCCGTTTACTTCCGATTTTTCCTGGCGGCGAGGGTTAACCTGGTGTAATTGCTCAAACTTGGGTAATTATATTTGGTTATAGTGGCAATGCACGGCTGGCGTCTGCAGCCTCATACAAGTGCTTCAGCGTCCCCTAGTTGGACTCCATGGTGGGTGGCCGCCATTGCTGCCGAAACACACAAACATATCATGGGAACACCCTCATTTCCCCGTCTACTTGATCGTCTCCCTCACAAAAGGGTACGCACCAAAGAGCTATCATGTTTTAACCGTGCCGGACTATCCTTCCCGAAATTCGACGTCATTCACAGTGAAACTCCAGACAAACAAGCCAGATCAATTTCCCCATTTGTTGTTTCAAGGTCGCTGACCGAAGTCTTCGGACCAGGTTACAAGGTAACTAAGATGGCAAGCGGTGACCTCCTGCTTGAGCTACCTGAAAAACACCACTTTGAGAAACTTGGAAGCCTAGCAACATTTGGCAACATTCCAATATCTGTTTCGCCTCACCGTTCAATGAATACCTCGCGCGGAGTCGTCTCAGAAGCAGACCTCCTCCAGCTGTCCGAACAAGAACTCCTAGAAGGGGTGGAAAGATCAAAATGTCACCGATGTGAAACGGATCATCATCAGACGCGACAACAAAGAAATACCTACCAAACATCTCATATTAACATTTGCATCCAGTGTACTGTCGTCAGATATAGAAACAGGTTATATCAAACTTGCCGTCCGCCCATACATTCCCAACCCCAGACGATGCTACAAATGCCAGCGATTTGGCCACGGCTCCCAGACCTGCCGAGGTCAAGAAACTTGCGCAAGATGTGGAGACCAAGGACACCCCTCTGATAATTGTACAAGCACACCTCACTGCGTCAACTGTGACGGTGATCACGCAGCCTACTCCCGCTCTTGTCCGAACTGGAAAAAAGAAAAAGACATAATAACTCTCAAAGTAAAGGAAAACATTTCGTTCAAGGAAGCGCGTAAAAGGTGCGCACCTTTCTACAACACACCCTACGCTGATGCGGCGTGCCGGGGGGCAACGTCGCACCGGCCCCCCGCCACTCCTTCGGCCTCCACAGAGAGAGCCGTCGGCTGTGGCGGCTGCCCCCAAGGCGGCAGTAGTTAAAGGGCCACTAAACCACCTCCGATATTTTTCAAACATGTCAAGTAAACACGCGCATCGTGTGCAGAATGCCGTCACGATAAACGATGCCACACGCGGCAGCGCTACAAGCCGCAGGCGCGCCACAAATTCGAAAAGACAATCGCTCCTCCTTTCCGAGCCCTTCCGGCCTCAGCGTGACGTCATGGTGTGCATATCTGACGTCAGGGTGTGCATATCTGACGTCGAGTGCTAGCCATCTGCGATTGGTCGCACACGAACTACGACTTCCGGTAAGTCAGCAATCAGCTGGCCGCGCTCCTCGTTGTTCGTTGTTGTCACGGGATGCCACTTTTTCGACCCCTCGTCACGCCGATTACGCGCGCGCACCCACCCCGCTGACCGGCGCACCGGCTTGGGCGTGAAAGGTTGTTTCTTAGAGCCGCGAAGAGCAGCAGAAGGGAGTGTTGCTTTCTTTGTTCAGTACCGCGGCGACGGCAGGTATTCGCCCCGAGATCGGGCTACAGGCGGCAGCACCGTCACAGCGCTAGTGTGGATAGGCGGCCGGCGGCGCGCATACAAATGTACGCAGCGGCGCTTTTTTGTGAGCGCTGTAAGCCGATTGTCGGCAAATAAAATGCGATGACTGCAGCCTACTCGTAATATATATGTCATCCATTGCCGAATGGACGCACGAAGCTCGCCGAACGTCATTATTATTTGCGAGAGAAACGCAATCTGCCAGTGAAAGGGATGTTCGCGCTTGGCGACTGTCTGCGTTTTCGCGCTATGTCATGTTTCTTCTATTATTATTTATAAGTGTTGAGCTTGTGTCCCACCTACTAGGCACTGCTGCAGTGCGACTTAATTCATTCTTTGCTTCATGCATGCTGGTCTTGGATACTAAAAAAAATGAGTAAGAAAGAAATCCCATATTCGTGGGGATGACCAGAAATAACCGCGAATACGCATCCGCATTTTTTATTATTCACTTCTCCATGAAATGGACGTAGGACAGTTGATAAGCTTATTCAGGAAAGCTACGTGGCTGCAGCAGCGCTTTAGCGCGTTTGTTCTTGCTCCACTAACAGTATAAAAAGTAACAGTTCAGCACGCAGCTTTCTTCGATTGATTATCCGCATGACAGTGATGCAACAAAGGTTCGGTTATTTGATGGGATAAAAGCTTTCTCTTTTTTTTTTTTTCAAGCGAATAAATACCGATCCTTCCGTCAGTTTATGCCAACGCCACAAAAGCACTCAGGACGTCGTAAAAAAAAAAAAAAGAAAGAAAAAAAAAAAAGAAGAAGACGTTTTGTGTGAAATTATACGACATAAGTGTGAGGCACGCCGTCAGGATTAATTTTGACCATCTGGATTCTTTAAAGCGAACCCAAATCTAAGCACACGGGTGTGTCCCTATAAATTTCACCCCATGTGAAAATTGCGCTCGGCGATTCAAGCTTAATCCCCTCCGTGTCATTACATTTTCCGTTGTTTTTAAGGGACAATTTAAGTACCGAAGTGTCAGAATTTACTAGACAGAAATATTTCGCTATAGTGGCACCAGGACTGTGCAATAAAAGGTTATCTCAAGCACAACTAAAGCTCGTCGCATAACCGATAAGCAACAGCGCCGCAGTTAGACACCTAACAACAATGCAAAACTTCGTTTATCAGAGAGTCGCTAAAACGCTGCTTTCACGCAATATTTAATACTCCTCATGTTTGGGACGACGCCAAGTGCACTTTACGATGTGCTTCAACTACAAAGCGGCACCTACACCGAAATGATCCTTGCGAACGGAGGATACACAGCAGTCTCGGCAAGTGCACAAACTGATCTTATTGCAGTGCATATACAGCCGAGCAAGGCCAAATGTCTCTGTAGATCGTGCTAGGCAAACGTACAAGCAGTTAAACTTGCGCTAACAGAGCGGGACCATCCGCCCTTTGAGGATCAGCATGGGTTACGCGCACATGCTAGCCTTATGTGGCTAGCAGACTACGCGAGGAGCAATCCACACTAGGCGCGCTTCAGCCAGTGACCACCAGGCGGCGACTCTGCTCGATCTCGGGGCGAATATGAAAAGCCGCAGTGTGCCCCGAAGTTTTGGCTGCAAACGCTCGGCATGAGAATGGAGGCAAGACGCGTTCCCACGGAAAGAGCTGCACGTGCACGAGCCGCCTACGCAGTCACCGTAAACGGGTTGTCTCGTTTGATTAATGGAGAACCCTCCCCTAATTAAAAAGGGGCGTCGTAAATATTTTGAGGGCAGAGTTTGCGACAATGAAACGCGCATGATTGGACCCATGTTGATGGTCCCTTTTTCCCCGGAAGAGAGTGAGGGGACACGAAGGGGATTTAAGCGCAGGATATCGCCCTGCTAATCAGTCTAGTTGCTTGAGAAACATGGAGTAGAAGTAGATCAACGAGTATCTCTCCTAGAAGTTTTTAGTGTGCGCTTTGTATCGGCTGGCCACCTAAACTTCGCCGTTCGCCTAGTTGAGACACGTCTGCAACGTAGGCATCGGGACTTCAATCTCAGGTTAGCTCAACCTGCCTGAGATCTCCTTCAAGCACTAACTCCCGGAAACATCGGCGTTGCAACTCGGACCCACCGACATCGCAGTCGTGCGAGAAATCTGCGGGACTTCCCGCATCCGATTGTCGTGGACGCAACGCTGCCGGTCATCACACGTATGACTTTCGCGTTTCTTCGGTTTTATTTCATTCCATTGTTAGTTTTAGCGTTAACTGATTTTGTGTATTTTTGTAAGCTCATTGTTTGACTCTAGTTGTTTATTGTTAGTTTTTTCTGAAGTGTTATATTTAGTGTGCTCGTGCCACAATAGCTAAATTAAAGCTGTTGTTTTGTCCAAACACTTCTCCGATCTTTTCACTGCTTCTACTTGCGTACGGAACGGACCAACCCGCTGTCATTCCCGTCGCCGACTTCGCACTGGCGACGCTTGAGTGACAGCAAAACCGTAACAGTCGTGTTTCCCGCGTGTGCGCGCATGCGAGTCAGCTACTGCGGCCCGTGACGCAACTGCGCGAACTAAATCCAACTGTGTTTAGCGTGGTGTTTTGCGATGGTTTTCGTGCATCCACGATCCGGGGAAGGCGGTGGCGGCGGCTCCTCATCTCGTGCGGAGGTGGTCTGGCACGGCGTGTCACCGTACGGATCCATCATGTTGGCGATCCTTTGAAGGCGTGCGCGCAACACAGGGTCCATGCCGGCACGATTCGACGGGCCGGCACGGCCGCAGCGGTTAGACAACAAGCACGCAGTCGACGGAGCACACGGAGTGCGGAGAGTCGCGGCAACCGGAAGTGACGGTGTTTCGAGCAGCGCGTCGGCGATGACGTATGCCTCGGCGAGAGGGCAAAGCGGCTTTGGGAGAGGATACCAACGGAGGGTAGCGATGGAAAGAGCGAAAGGAGCGATCGCCGCGTTTCGATGATCAAACGCCTATAACTCCGCTATTATGGTACCGTTTCGAAAAATTCTCACGGCTCCGTGTTCGTTGTACACTCGTGCACAACTTCCCCACCAAAACTGAATTTCGACCTCTGGGTGGTTTAGTGGCCCTTTAAGTCTACTCCGCCAACTCGCGAACAGGGACTGGCGACTCCAGGGTCGTCAGATCCCAAGGCCTCGTCTCACCAGGCGAGGCCTGAAACCCAAAACACCGGCCCGCACCTGCGGCCATCCAGTGCCTCCCAGGAGGCAATGGACATCACGGTACCCGTGGTACCAAAAGGTCGGCGTAGCTCCTTGGAGCGCGCCAAGAAAACAAAAAAGCCCATAACGGGGCCCGATGAAGGCCCTGTTACCTGAGTTCCGACTTCCCGTCTAAACAAGAGATACCTGTCTCTCGTACACACAGCATTACTTTACTCTCATGATGAACACACAAATTATACAATGGAACGTCAGGGGCCTTCTCAGGAACCTCGACGATGTCCAAGAACTTCTACACAAACATTCACCTAAAGTGCTGTGTGTACAAGAAACACACTTAAAATCCAAACACACCAACTTTCTACGTAGCTACATTATTTTCCGAAAGGACCGAGATGACGCCTTGGCATCATCCGGAGGTGTAGCCATTATAGTTAATCAAGGGATTGCATGCACACACTTGCCACTTCAAACATCCCTTGAGGCAGTGGCTGTTCGAGCTGTACTTTTCAATAAGCTCGTCACTATTTGCTGTCTGTATATACCTCCACAATACCAACTGCATAAACAAGAATTCCAGTCTTTAATAGATGAACTTCCCGAACCATATCTTGTCCTAGGGGATTTTAATGCACATAGTAGTCTATGGGGTGACTCGCTGCGACGCTCGAGGTCGCCTAATTGAACAGTTCCTTTTCTCTTCCGGCGCGTGTCTCCTAAACCGAAAAGAGCCAACATATTATAGCCTCGCTAACAATACCTACTCGTCCATAGACCTCAGCATTGTCTCTCCATCGCTTCTACCCCTACTCTACTGGAAAGTCATAAATAATCCTTTTGGAAGTGACCATTTTCCTGTAGTTCTGAGTACACCAATATCAAATGAATGTCCTCCACAGGTTCCTAAATGGCTCACAGACAAAGCTGATTGGGAACAGTTTTACAAGATATCACGACTTAAATGGACCGACCTATCTGGTTTAAGCATAGATGCAGCTGTACAGTTCTTTACAGCTTTTTTGATGGACGCTGCAGTTAAATGCATCCCGCAAACGTCTGGAAAGCCGGGCAAGCGACGTGTCCCATGGTGGAACACTGAATGTCGAAATGCGCGCAGGAAGCAAAATAAAGCATGGAAGCTGCTTCGGGACTCTCCGACAGCGGAAAACCTTACAAACTTTAAAAACATAAAGTCCCAAGGCAGGAGAACGCGCCGGCAGGCCAGGAGAGAAAGTTGGCAAAAGTTCTTATCAGGCATCAATTCATATACACATGAGGGGAAAGTCTGGAACATGGTTAGTAGGGTAGCAGGAAGAGAAACACATTCACTCCCTCTCGTAAACACACAAGGCGACAGCTTGGAAGACCAGGCGAACTTCCTAAGCGCCTACTTCGAACAGGTCTCCAGCTCGTCCCACTATTCGGACGCTTTTCAACAGCATAAAGCGAGAATAGAAAAGCAGAAACTAGAACGCAAATGTACAAAATATGAGGCATACAACCAACCTTTTAGCTTGGCGGAGCTACAGACATCGCTAAACTGCTGCAGCAATTCCGCCCCCGGTTCTGACCGTGTGGTCTATGAAATGTTGAAAAACTTACCCCTCGAAACGCGAAATACTTTACTTTCTCTGTACAATGCCATATGGTTTTCTGGCGAGATCCCCTCTGCCTGGAAGGAGGCCATTGTAATTCCCATTCTAAAGCAAGGCAAGGATCCATCTACCGTTACCAGTTACAGGCCGATCGCACTAACAAGCTGCCTGTGTAAACTTTTCGAAAAGATGATTAACCACCGACTTATACACTTCCTGGAAACGAATAACCTATTGGACCCACACCAGTGCGGATTTCGCGAGGGCAGATCCACCACTGACCACGTGTTACGTATCGAGACACAAATCCGTGACGCTTTCGTCCATAAACAATTTTTTCTCTCGGTGTTTCTCGATATGGCAAAAGCTTACGACACCACCTGGCGCTTTGGCATACTACGAGACCTGTCACACTTAGGTGTCCGAGGCAACATGCTGGCTATAATCGAAAGTTATTTGTCCAATCGCACGTTCCGTGTACGAGTGGGGAATGTCTTTTCTCGAACATTTGTCCAGGAGACTGGAGTGCCGCAAGGTGGTGTCCTGAGTTGCACACTTTTTATTATAAAAATGAATTCCTTGCATCTGTACATTCCACGCAATATGTTTTATTGCACATATGTCGACGACGTGCAGATCGGTTTTAAATCGTGCAATCTCGTAATGTGCGAGCGGCAGGTTCAACTTGGTTTGAATAAGGTAACCAAATGGGCAGACGAGAACGGGTTCGGCTTTAATCCGCAAAAGAGCACGTGCGTTTTATTTTGAAGAGAGGCCTCCATCCCGATCCGGACATCAGTGATGCTACCGATGTCTTCTGATTTGGAGCAATTTTTGGAGCAGCAAAATTTTCATTTTGGAGCACTTTGGAGCAGCAAAAATTTCCATTTTGGAGCACTTTGGAGCAGGTAATTTAGCACCTGGGAGCACTCTGGAGTGCTCCCAGATGGAGCAACTAACATCCTAGAGTACACGGGAGAAGCAAGTTGCATTTACATTCAAGGACCTGAATAATTATTTTGGGGCTTTTGTGAAGAGCTAGAAATAGTTCGATTCATTGCAAATCTCAAGGAGCCAATCATCTCAGGAACACTCCCTATTTCACTCGATGATGCAGAAATGAGGGCGTCATGCGGTGGAGCATTTTGGGACAACTTGTTCAGCGATTATTTTCGTAGCATATAAACTGTCGCGTGCTGTCGTGCCGACGCAGCGACGACGACGAAGTCGGCGTAGGCGCGAGGAGGCGCGCGCGGGCCGTGGAATAAATCAGTTGTTTTTGGTCACTCGATGTAGCGCCATCCTTCTTCCTCTACCTCCCCGCTACAGTGGTGACACCGGACCATGGAACATTCCAGAAGCTTCCACCGGGCAGCCACACCGAGTCAATCGGCAACCTCTGACCCGCCTATCACCATGGTGCTACAACTCGATGACACCACGGCGCACTGCACCCTTTTACCGCCGCCGTTTCCCGAATTCTGGCCACGAAGCCCAGCAATCTGGCTCATCAAGATGGAGGCTGGTTTCTACCTCCGTAACATCGTCTCGCAGCAGGACAGGTACGCCATCACGGTAGCCATGCTTCCTCCTGCTCTGCGATGCGTTGTGCCTCCTCCTGGGCCACAGGCATATGACGGACTTCGAGGTTTCGTGCTAGCCCTACCGCAACCGGCAGTGCCACGTCACCTACTACCTGCCGTGCTAAGCGCTAGTTTCAAACCTCGGGCCGTCACAACCACGCCGCCCGAGCAAGCCAAGTCATGCTGTTCGGTTCCACCAGGATTTGGCGCTACGACATCAGTCAGTTCTGAGGTAACCACACAGCCATCGCGTGACATGGTTTTCGACGCTGCAACCGAGACGACTCTGTGCACGTCCCGTGCCACGAACGAGAGCCGTCTCACGCCAACAGATTTGTCCACTACACCTGCCATTTCCGACGCAAGTGTTCAACTACCCGCGCAACTCAGTGAAATAGCACCGGCATCATGTGATGTGCCAACGCCAGCGGCCGTTCAAGAACTCGCCGCAGCTACTGGTACTTCTCCTTCAAATGAACAAACAGCTGTGTCCTCACATGGCGCCGTGCCACTCGAGTGTTTTCGACGCTCACAGCGTGCGCGCTCCAGCCAACGGGTGACGACTCCTGCAGCGTGTTTTCCGCACTCCCACTCTATTTCCCCGACCAAGCGCCGCTGCTGCAGAGTTTCAACGTTCACCTTCGTCAGTGGAAGACGCCAGCTGAGACGCTTCTTGCGCCGACGCATCTCCGTCCCAGCGGTTCTTGCTGGATGGACAAGTCGCGTGCGACTTAAACGGAAACGTGAACGCCGTGTCGTTTTCGTTCAGACCGCCAATTTCCTCAGACCGCAACGACGCCACTCGCCTGCAAGCACAAATGCATCATCTGATACAGGACGACTCCAGGTGCACAACGAGGTACATGCGAAAAGTTATGCGGCGCCTACCTTCCTCCATCTCCAACACACCGGCTCACACAATCCAATCGTGATCTCAACCCGTCCTCTTCGCCACTCCCAGCCCCGACCTCCCGAAGAAAACTGAAAACCCGTTCGCCACTCCACCTTCTCGACCTGGACTGTCAAATGGACACTTTTTGACCACGACTCCGTCTTTACGGCGGGGGGCCCTGTCGCGTGCTGTCGTGCCGACGCAGCGATGACGACGAAGTCGGCGTAGGCGCGAGGAGGCGCGCGCGGGCCGTGGAATAAATCAGTTGTTTTTGGTCACTCGATGTAGCGGCATCGTTCTTCCTCTACCTCCCCGCTACAAAACAATACCGGTT
Organism: Rhipicephalus appendiculatus; assembly: GCA_030522465.1. NCBI lineage: Eukaryota > Metazoa > Arthropoda > Arachnida > Ixodida > Ixodidae > Rhipicephalus > Rhipicephalus appendiculatus. Next base: position 35,141 of record JALIZH010021021.1, read on the forward strand.
CAATAAAATCGTACTTTATGAAATAACATTCTAAACACATGCATGTGATAATCAGCAGACATTGTAGACAATCGCTGCGACGTACAACAATGCCTGAACGCTAGAGACTCGCACTGTCCCGAATGCATTGCCCTAAGTTTTTTTTCTTCACGATCGATTATATTGCTGGGCGTGACATGACGTCACTTAGCTAGCCTCATAAAGCCAACCTCCTCCGACACTCCTTTCCCTCTCTCTGAGGCCTCTCTGGGCTGGAGCAAGAGCATTCTCACAGTGCTCCCGGACTATCGTTTGCGCATGCGCAGGGTTGCCCGGATATGGAGATCCGCTTCAATCGAGCTTCCGCGAAAATGTCAGGAAGTTCGTTCAACGGTGGACTACATGATTCAACAAACTTCGTTGTCCTTTTGCTGTGAAGTTGTATATGGCTAGGGAATTCTGTTTGTACACCGAAAACCCCGTGTATTGCCCTCTAGAAAACATAGCAAAACAAAAAATAAAGATAAAGAAATAAAACTCACTGGGTACCTTATGCATTCGCCTAAGACGACTCGAAGGCGACAGCCATTTTGTTTTTATTGCGATAGCAATTATATGGACATTCTATACTTTTGCCGCCGCCGTCATGTTTTGTGTAATGTCCAAATCGATAACTTCCCCCCCGCGCATCGTACGTTTTACACTCGGGTTGAAGCGCGCGAGCGGGGGCGACAAAACGCGACTGAAGCAGAGATAAAGAGAGCCGACCTATCTCCGTTGCACGGAGGCCGCATCCGATAGCATCACCGCGCGTGCCAGGCCTGCCATCGATTGCTACTCAAACAGAAAGGAACGCCCCACCCGGGGGGGGAGGGGGAGGGAGGGGGGGTTGTGTCGCTTTGAGGGCGTGGTCGCGATCGCTGGCGCGCGCTGTTTTGGCAGGCATCACAGACGGCTGTATACCCTTCTACGTGTTGTGCTCTCAACGCGTACAGACAGTGCGAAAAGTGCTTCTCTCCCTGGAGCGGCCACTGAGCCTAGATCCGCGAGGCGGCAATACCATCGCCGCGCCATTTTGGAGGTCCGTTCGTACGCGCCGTTCGTGCTGCACGTACAGTCGCGGCCACTGTTAGATGCAACACGGAGCGGGTGGCCGCGCTCCGCTGAGCGCCACGACGGGCGCCGCGCGAAGTATTGCGGCGCAAGCGCAATCAGTTCCAGAGGCAGATTTAGCTGCGCGTCGTCTGCTCAGACGACGCGCAGCTAAATCTGCCTCCGCGGAGCGCGGCCACGCGCGCCGTGTTGCATCTAACAGTGGCCGCGACTGTACATCGGCGTGCAAGAGGTGTTCCGGAGGTCTCTAGTCATCCAAGTCGCCGTACGGGTCTCGAACACAGCGCGTGCAGAAAGCTTTGAGCGAGTGCGCGGACTTTTAAAATGGCGACCCCACCGCTAGCGCCTCTCGCGGATGACGTCAAGCCTTACTTCGTATAACAATACAATTTGTTGGTATCGCATTCACTGCTTCGAGCTTAAGCGAAACTAACAAATTGTATTGTTACGCGAAGCAAGGCCAGCAGCTATTTTGGACCCGATCTCTCGTAACTAAACAGAACGCTGGTTAATGGGAATATGGCCACTCCAGGTGCCGAAGCGGTTTTCGTGTTGTCCGTTCTTTAAACGCGAAGTAAGCGTTGAAAGCACAGCAAGATTACGAGCCGTCTCACCATGCCTCGAGATAGCGCGCGCCAGCGACTGCGCCCTTCGAGCGACGCAGCCTCCCACCCCCCAGAACGAAGCGATGAATGCGATTTCCAAAAAAAATAATTAGAGGCCAAACACACGGCACATTCACACACGCACACACCCAGGCACCAAACACGCACCTGAGTGTGTGGGCGTGTGTGAATGTGCCGTGTGTTTGCCCTCTAATTATTTTTTTTGGAAATCAGCAACCAACTAGCCCAACAACGAGTTCTTTTGCGATACCGTGATTTTATAATTTTTTTGAACCATCAGCTATTGATCCTGGAAAGCGAGGGGCGGAGGTGTAACATTGTATCTATTCCTATGGTGTTCCCAGATTTCATTCCGCGATGTCCAGAAATAGACGTGACAAACATTCTGGCGGCACGCGCGTGCAGTTATTAGTGAAAATTAGTTTAATTACGTGCAGTACGACTCTTGAAACAAGCTATCAGCAGCGTTTCTGGAACGGACGACGTCCACCGATGAATCGCCGCCACACTTACACGCTACCGATTGGCCAAAACATCACGAGCCTCTGCGGAGAGCGCGTTTTGCGCTTGGGCCGACTTGCACAACAGAAGCTGCATCGGCACCGAGCATAGCATCGTGGATTACTTGGGACGCACGCGCGACCACTGTTTATTCAGGCGAATAATTCTTGGTACGTGATTGTGACTTTGGCCGCCCCGAGAACACGCTGCACATGTTTTTACGCGCCGGCGTGGCTATTACTGGTGATATACGACCCCTCCCCCCCCCCCCCCCCCCAAAAAAAAAAAAAAAATCCGAGACTTTGGCGCAGTTTCCATTGATATCAGGATGGCGCAGTAAATCTGATTTGGCGCACTTTGGCGCAGTTGGCGCAGGAGTGGAATCACTGGGACATTGACCTGCACGGTGAGCGGCTAGCTGTGAAAACCGAACACAAATTTTTAGGTATAATTTTAGACATGAAGTTAACATTCGTACCCCACATCAAAAATCTCAAAAACAAATGCCTGAAAGCTACGAATATACTTAAGGTCTTGTCGCGAACATCATGGGGCAGCGATAGAAAATGTCTAATTAATCTTTATAAAAGCCTCATACGCACGCGCCTAGATTATGGGGCGATCGTCTATCAGTCTGCGGCACCTAGCGCCTTGAAAATGCTTGACCCAGTCCACCATTTGGGCATCCGTCTTTCCACGGGTCCTTTTCGCACCAGCCCCGTAGACAGCCTCTACGTCGAATCGAACGAGTGGTCGCTCCACCTACAGAGATCTTACATGTCCTTTGTATATTATCTCAAAGTGAACGCACACAAGGAACACCCCCTCACATCCCATAATCAATGATCTGTCCAGTGCTGTCCTATTTGACCACCGTCCTTCGTTGAGACAGCCCTTCTCACTTCGTATGAGGGGCCTCGCTGAGGAAACGGGTGTGCCACCTTTTGAACACCGTCTGGTAGCTCCCGCTGCAGGCCTCCCGCCGTGGCAGTGGCAGATTATAGATTGCGATGTGTCCTTCATAGAAGTTACGAAGCACGCGCCCATTATACATATCCGCACATACTTCCTGGAACTGCAACACAAGTACACGTGTCCTGAATTCTTTACAGATGCCTCAAAGACTCACACTTCTGTGTCGTACGCAGCGGTCGGTCCATCTTTTTCTGATGCTGGCGTTCTGCATCCCGATACAAGCATCTTTACTGCAGAAGCGTATGCGATACTTGCTGCCATTAAACACATTAAGCAATTAAAGCTACAAAAAGGCTGTCGTTTGCACGGATTCCCTAAGCGTGGTGAAAGCACTGAAGACTCTAAAAAAGCACAAAAATCCCGTCCTTGTCTCGCTTTACTCACTTTTAAGCACACTTTACACATTTAAACAACACGTTGTAGTGTGCTGGGTGCCAGGGCACCGCGAGATCCAAGGCAACGTGATGGCGGACCAGCTAGCCGCATCAGTCCACGAAAGCACTGCCAATACATCCATGACCATCCCTGCGCTCGACCTCAAACCATTCCTTAAACGACAGCTCAGAGCTTATTGGCAGAGCACATGGGATAGCCACACAGAAAATAAACTACATGTTATCAAGCCACATCTAGGTAATTGGCCGCCAGTATCAAAGTCACGCCACACAGAAGTAACACTTACAAGGCTAAGAACAGGACACACACACACTACACATTCATATCTTTTGTCCGGTGGTGATCCACCTTTGTGCGACAGATGTGGTGAAGCCCTAACCGTGCTTCACATTTTAATCCAGTGTAATGAATTAGACGCGCTTCGAAAACACCAGTTTCCATTACCCTACCGACAGCAAATACCATTTCACCCATCAATGTTCATCGGTAGGGATCCACTTTTCAAACATCAATCACTGTTCGCATTTTTAAGAGACGTACGCACTTTTCATGTCATATACCCAGGCATTCCGTAGCACGACCTCTCTAGAGAGGTCGCTGCTGCGGTGGTTTTATTAAACAAAGCACCTGCCTCACAAGCACCTGCCTCACGAGGCACTTGTGCTAATGCCATATATCTCCATCACGGTTTTTATTATCACGTCATTTTGCCATTGAATCTCACTACACACATTTCACGTCACTTTCATGATTTTAATACTTCTATGTTTTACCCGCCTGAGCGCGAGGAATTTTAAGGCCCTTATACAGCCACTTACCATTATCATTGTTCATATCTCTTGTCCAATGACCTGGCGCTCTTTGGCCATCATATGGCCCTAGCGCCACAAAACACCACACATCATCATCGCTTACCTTCTACGAAGTGAGCTCCACATACACGAACGTTGGCGTTTTCTTGGTCGAAATTCGCACGCTTTATGCGAGCCAGCCAGGCCCTCCGACGGTTCGCGCTGAGCATTTTCGTACGCTCGCACTGGCCTTCAATAACCTTCGGTATTCGGAAGAAGCTCCTACTAATGGGCTGTTTATTTCTTCCGCAGCTGTCGCTACAATTAGAGTAGCCTACAATTTCGCATATAACCATAGCGGAGGTATAAACTTGCAGGTCCGACGAGACAGCGCTGAACAAGGCCTTACCGCTGTTCGTCAAAATGGCCGACTCGCTCCGAGCAGTGACGTCGAATGACGTAGGTGCAAGCTATGTATACGATGTGCATATTGTCACGGGGCCATGACGTGGACAAAGGCAGCAGGCGGCGAGTCCAATCTGAAACTATTTACTTGGCCAAACTTGTGGCCGGAAAAAGGAAAGTCAATTTACAGCAATACACACTGTATACACTGATAGCGGCGAACATAGCGTCGGCCGTCGATAAACTGACAAGCGGTCAAAGGCGTCGGCTTTTATAAATGTATCGTCGAAGATTCTAGCGTTATCGCTACCGGCCGCGTAAGTTCCAGAACTAACTCAAATGTTCGCGTTGTGCAAGTAATGCCATCGGAAGGTTCTAAGATTATTTAGATAGTTCCCAGTCAATCGGGCGCGCTTTGCGCAATGCAGCCGTTAGACAGTAATGGGGCGGTAACATGAAAATAGAAAGCAAGACACACGTGTGGCAATATTTAAGTTTTCTTTATGGTAATAAGTTAATACTACTGTTTCTTTTTATTCATGCCACATTTTCGTGCGTAACATATTTATGCAAAGAAAATTTTCATTTTCTTCATATTTCCTTCATGTCACAGAACTGCCTCAATTTTGCAGCGTTGTAGGCCGTGGTATGCTGTAATGTAGGCTGCAGTACGCTGTCAATCAAGGTTGTGACAAAATAGTACAAACATTACCACTGCATTATGCATCTAATTTTGAGGAAAGTACAGCATTACAAGGTTCTAGCTCACTTTCTTCACACATGCAGTAAGACTTCATTTAACCCTGTGAGTTTGAGGACAATAATTTCTCCACTTTTTTTTTAATGCCAGTAAACGGACAACGGTGTACCTATTTTTGCATGCCTATAGGTGCGGTTACGTGCCCTGTTGCATGCCTTTTTGCAATGTGATTGATAAAATTGTTTATAGTAGTTTCTCACAAAATCAGCGGCTCAAATGGCTCAAATGTGGTGTTACTGACTCCTTACGCGTTTTGGACGACCATAACTTGTCCTTGCCGAACTGTACCCCAACCGTTGTGGACGAGTGTGGCTGGTGCCGCCTGGGCTGCCATCTAGGTGCAGTGGTCATGCAGGGAGTGCACCCGCTGCGCGATACTAGCACCTTCACTGAAACGAATGCAAGAGTGCAGATTTCATGCAGGCCTTCTGCTAGTGTTGGTTATCGTCGGGCGAGTTGTGTTACAGTTGCGAAGTTGTGAAAAGTCGGCGCTATTGCCCTAATGTTACCTGTGGGAAGCGTGCTTTGAATAAGCGATGGGCTCTCCCTTCTCGCGGTCGTTGAGTTGGCGATGGAGCTGGTCGAATCCTACAGCGAGGATGATGGATATGACGAACTGGTGGTGAGGATCGCACTGAGACTTGCGAGGCTAAGCAGGCATCCTGTGCCACGCTATACTACGAAGATTTTGCGAGCAAATATCTTGACTTTGAATTCAAGAGACTCTTTCGACTTTCGCAGGGCACGCTTAACGCACTTGTAGCCGTTTCGAAGTCTCTTCTTTTTACCAAAGTACATTAGGAGGCCGGCCGCAGATTAGTGCCGAGAAAACGTCCTTCGGTGTTTTAGTGTACTTCGGACATCAGTGCTGTATGAATTGACTGGTCGACCGCTTCGACATCACTGAATCCTCTATACAAGCCTGCATGGACAGGGTCTTCGCATTCCTGAATGCAGTGATTGAGGAAGTGATACTCTGTGGCAGAACGCCGAAGAAAAAGAACGGTGTAAGGCGGGATTGCTAGCCAAAAGTACCGGGAAATGACCCCGTAACACCATCTGATGCCTTGATGACTGCCACGTACAGATCAACACTCCGCGGGAGTCTCCCCAGTAGTACTTTAACCGAAAGAAGTTACCTTCGATCACTTTGCAAGGGATCTGCAATAACCGGAACAAGTTCATTCAAATTCAAATTTTTATTTACCAGACAAAACTGGAAGGTCGCCAAGGCTAAAAGCCACGAGAACAGCTTGACAAAGGCCCTGGTGACCTGTACATACACATGGCAGTAGTGCGGAAATGAATCAAGGGCTCATTGGGTTGATGTGCTCATTGGGTTTCCAGGGTCGTGCATCACGCTGGAGTAGAGCTGTGCGCCGCCGCGCCGCGCCGCCGCCGCTGCCTGTTTTTGCTCACGCCGATCGCGCCGCCGCCGAAATTTTCAGAGTGACCGCGCCGCCGCCGCCGCCGCGCAATAACTTCGGCGCGCCGCCGGTAGCCTTTCATTTTAACCCGAACGGGGAACCGGGGCATAAAATACGTCACTTCACTTGGCAAGCTTTTCTCGATGTGTCGGTGTAATAGACTCTCCATTCAAGCTAGCTGCTGCTGATTGGAGGAAGCTCGGCCAGCAGCGTGCCCCCTCTTTCCGATTCTTCCTCTTCAACGTCAATATTACGTTACGAAGTTTTCACAACTCTTGACTCAAATTAGAGGAACGGAATGTGCTTCAACCATAGAGGGAAAATATAGTCGAGAGCACGCCTAGCATCCGTAAGTTAACCTCCTCCGAAGCCACTACCACTTCGGTCTCGTGTCACAATTCCCATCATGCTCTTGTTTGTTTTCCTTTTTTCATGGTGAGCTCATGTGTAAATAAAAGAAAATTCACGAGCGAACGGGTCACGTCCACAGACCAACCTCCTCCGATGCTCCTCCCCCCTCGTGCTCCAAGCTCTGGTGAAAGTTTCCAGCATGCTCCTGTTTCATTTTTTATGGCTGAGGAGTTATTCTCGATGTGTCCCCCTAATGAACTGTCCATTTCGGCCGCAGCTCATTGGCTGGAGTTCAGTTACCAGTGCGCTCCCTGTTTCCGGATCATCTTTCGGAACGTCATTTTGATGCCACAAAGCTTTCACAACTCTCGACACTAATGAGAGGGACGAAATGCGCTTCAACGCAACGAACACAGCGCCCAGACATCCGCTTTTGGGCGTACATCTCGGAGGCTGTGCATAAATTCTGATTGGGTAAGCTATCGAATTAGGTTTAATGCGACCGCCCGTCTAACGCACCTGCGAAGGTCGGTACACATTCCCTGCATGGTTCTCAAACATCTGGGACACATTCATAAGGAAGTTCAGACTTGACAAACAAGTTCATGTTCCTGTAAATTTCGTCCACTATCTTCTTACGCCGGGAATGTGCTGACGGGTTCGGTGCATTGACGTGGTATATATATATATATATATATATATATATATATATATATATATATATATATATATATATAGATAGATAATATCTGGGGTTCAACGTCTCAAATCCGCGGTATGATTGAAGGGCGCCGTAGTAGGGGGCTTCGGAAATTTTGACCATCTGGTGTTCTTTAACGTGCACTGACATCGCACAGTTCACGGGCCTCTGCCATTTGGCCTCCATCGAATTGCGACCGCCGCGGCCGGGATCGAAGCCGCGACCTTCGAGTCAGCAGTCGTCGAGCACCCTACCGCTACACCACCGTGGTGGACGCATCGACGTGGTCAAGAGCAAACATCACGGCCAACCGCTTTTTCGAGTAACTGAATGCGCTCTGCCGAAATGGACTGTGAACATCTTCTTCAGATGGTCACATCGAGAATAGCTCCCCGGAAATTGTCGTATATATATTTCCTTCCTCCAGAAGTCTCAAGAGTATTGCCTGACCTCAACGCTGCGGCGTCCTGCAGCCTTAAAGGGAGACGATCCAACTCGCTGGATAGTATATTCGTGGAGTCTCGAGGCTACTACATTGTACATAGATAAATCAAATAGATAAATAATATATATCGATGGTTTAATGCACTTTTTTTCCTTACTTTTTTAACTCGAGTAAGTTGATAAATAAATAAAGAAGTAAAGGCAACGAAACACTTACAATAACCGATAGCTGAGCTAATTGGTAAGTATTCATGTTAAAAAGACACGGCGTGAAAACACAAGGGTGAAGTCAAGAGAGAGACCAGTTATCTCTCACGTTGACCATCACGCGCAACTGACTGATCGGTATCGCCTCTTGCCCGGGAATGCGCACATAAGTGTTTTAAGTGCGGAGCAGTTTAAGGGCCCGGGCTGTCGTATGCAGTCATCGCATGCTGTCATCGTATGCTGTCGTAGCTTGACGTAACGCAGGAAAAACCACAAATAGTCTAGCCATCTGTCGCATATTGAGCGCCCGCTCGCGTCAAGGAGAAGTCTTCTTCCTCTAGTTCTTCGAGCACATTGATGATGATATTAAGTGCGGAGCAGTTTATGGACCCGGGTTGTCGTATGCTGTCGTCGCTTGGCATAACTCAGGCAAAGCCAGGTATAAAAATAGAAGAAAAGGAATCAAGCAAAAAACAGAAAGAGAGAGAAAGAAAGGAAAAAAAATAGGAAGAATATAAGGAGCAAGAAAGAGAAATAAATAAATAAAGAGAGAGGAAGAAATCAGTAAACATTGAGAAAAAAAAAATGAAACAGAGAAAATGAAAGAAAGAGACGAGGAAAGAAAGAAAAAAAATGCCCCCACCTCCCGGCAGGGAATCGTGAGGAAATGCGAATGCATTACGCGCGCGCTTCACTCCATTTATATATGGTGGTTGTGGTTCGAAGAAGGAAAAGGCGCCTAATTTCTGCAGCCCGGTCGGGAGCACGGCGCAGCGCCTGTTTTTTTATTCTTTTAAAATTTTTTTTATCGCCGAGCTCCCGCGATGCGAGCCCCCTCACGCACCAGAGCGCGCTCCTCCTCTCCACTCACTCTCCGCTACTCCGCCCGCACCACCTGCTGCGGTTGCTAGGGGCGAGGATAAGCGCGCGCGCCCGCAGCTGTTTCTATGGGAGAGGGAGTGAGAGCGGAGAGATAACACCTGCCGGCGCGCGGACACCGCCGCCAGACAACGCCGCACAACGCCGGATGCCTGACATAGCCCGACTAAGAAATGCATTCGCATTTAAAAAATGCCCCCCACCTCCCCGAAGGGAATCGTGAGGAAATGCGAATACATTTCGCATTTCCTCGTTTCGCATTTCCCATTTCGCGTTTGCGGTGTCTGGACTACTTTCTTGCGTCCGTGTTTGTACATCCTGTCTATAACGGCCCCAGTACAGCCTCTGAAAATACAATATCGAGCGCGGTATTCTCCCTTGGCATTACGCCAGAACGGTGATTCACGTGACATGATTAGAGCAAATACTTTCTATTGGTGCATATGCGAGAAATATCAGTTGTGAATTGTCTCCTACCCTGCTTTGCCATGCATTTGCCCACCCGTTCTTCCTCACCTCGCGTGATTGCCGTGCGCGATGAACTTATCTTGCACTGTTTTGTGAGTTTCCGATTACGCAAGGCGAAATAACAGAGTGCAGCCAACAAGTTCGAAATTCTGATGGGCTCAACGCTTAGTGCTCCAATTGTACACGTGCTTTATGAAGAAATAAGTGTCGAGGAGATATGGAATGGAACGAATGGTAGAGGAACCGGATTATTTGATTCTTCCAACGGACGGACTCTTTACAGTGAAGACGATGATGCTCTACAAAAATTAGGCCAACCCGCTTCCACGGTTACTGTATACTTTTTGCTTGCAATAACAATTATATGGACACTCTGTGCAGGTTTTCATTGTCGCTGTCAAGTTCCGTATAAAGCCCAAATTGGTAACTTTTGTTCGCGCATTGCATGCTGTACCCGCTAGTGAAAGCTCGCGAGCGCTAGCGAGGAACACGGCTGAAGCATATAGATGAAACAAGCTGCCCATCTCCATCGTACGCAGGGCGCATGCGATTACATGACACCGCGTGCGAGGCCTGCCGTCGGTCGCTCCTCAACCGGAAAGGAAGCCCTGTCCGTCTTTCACTGGACGAACGAGCATGAAGGGACGTCGGAGTAGGGGGAGGGGGGGCTGCGTGGCTCGATATCCGCAGCTGTGAACCTGGACTATAAGGGCGCGCTCGCGAGCGCTGGCGCGCGCGCTATCTCGGCAGGCATCAGCAAACGCGTCTCGTATACCCTTCTACGCGCTATCATCTCACCGCGTCGTGCTGTGACCACTGATACTACAAACTGCATGAGAACTGCTTCTTTCCCGAGAGCGGCCGTACTCCCATCCACCAGTGTTTTGCAGTTTCGCGAGATCGGATGAAAAAGAGTGAGGTGCTAGCCTTTGTTTGTTATAACATTACGACATGTTGCTGTCGCATTTACTGCTTCGCCCTTTCGGGGGAGACAGTTTCTTTTTTTTCAAAATTCGAGACAAACTTTTATCCCCACAAACTCTTAAATCATGAATCAAGCCCCCCCCCCCTCCCCGCGCGCCGCGCCGCCGCCGATCCGATGAACCCCGCGCCGTTGACGCGCCGCCGCCGGAGGTGGAAACACCGGCGCGCCGCCGCCGGCGATTTTGGGTCCGGCGCACAGGTCTACGCTGGAGTACTCAGGGAGGGCCCCTTTTTTCCGAATGCCTCTAGCAAGTGCAGTGGTGGTTATCTACTTGGTGACTCGGCTTATCCACTGCAGCGTTGGCTGATGACACCCTACAGCAAATGGCAACAGAGATTCCCAGTGTGGAAGAAAAGGCACAAGAAGCACCATTCGCAGCAAAGAGTGGCGATAGAAAACGCATTCCGCCTGCTCAAGCAGCGCTTTAGGGGACTCTACCTTGTTGACGACAATTCCATCAAGCAGTGCTCTAGGATAGTCATGGCCGCCTATGTCCTGCACTCTGGACGATGACGCCCGCAATGATGAAGCTGCCATCACGAGTGATGACATAGACTCAAGCGAAACATTCAGGAAGTTCACTGCACAGATTAAGTGTTAACGGACGTAATGTATTGTTTTTTTTTTTTCTGTGAGTCAAGCTTTTTTTTTAACACGAAAGTGTTTTATGCCGGGGTCCACCACGGCTCCTCGGACGTATTTCCGTCACGGATATGACGTTGTAAAATATAAACTAACATATTGAGATCAAAGAAAATTAGAAGAAAAAGTTCCGTCGCCGGGCGTCGAACCTACGACCGCTCGCTCCGCAGCGCGCGGGGCGAGACTACTCGGCTACGGGAGCGTGCGTTCCTCAGCTTGCTAACGGCAAGCTATTTATACACACCATATACCGTTGGCGGTCCTCGGAGCTCCTTGACTTCAGCGCGTTTTCGTCATCACTAGCGAGATGGCGCGAAGGTGTCATGGAGCGCGCGCTCTAAAGGTCGTCGCGCCTCTCGCTGGGATGAGCGTGCGCCTCCACGGGGCGTCGTCGCTGGTGCGCGCGCGCTTATCTCCTGATCGGGGCATTCGGGCGCTGCGGACGCCTTGTGCTTCCACCGCAAGTTTGCTTTGTAGTTACAGTGGTTAAAGAGTGCACGAAGGTCGCTTCGTTCGCCGCAGCGGCCACGTTTACGAATGGAGCGCGCCGTTACACACGAAGTAATAATTGTGGCAGTTCGCGCTCGCCCTGTGTATGCTTGTGCGTTCGCTTCGTGCGTCTTCGTGTTAGAGCAGCGCGCTTTAAATGTCGAGCTGTGACAGTTAGTCCGTGCTCGTCTTGTGTATGCTCATTTCGTGCGTCCTTTCTGCTTGAGGTGCGCGCTGCATGCTTCGAGCTGCTTGCCGTTCTTCACGTCACATTACAATTTGTTGCTGCAGCATTCATTCCTTCTCCCTTGTGGCGAAACAATGCACAATAAACGCTCAACTACTTATGTGAATACACGTTTCACTTTCGTGTTATACCGATTCCTTTGACAGAGGGATCAGCCATGTTTTTTCTTTTACCCAAGAGTGTTGGAACTAGGTGACATCATATTTGCAGTATTCAAGACAATGAAGGCACCTCTGTTTTGTTTACTTTATGAAGGAGTAAAGAAGAGGAACAGCCAGCTCGGTAAATGCCTTAATTAATCGCATTGGTTATTTGTTTCTTCTACAGCGTGATGCAAGACAGCTCATCATGTTGAGCACCGCATAGGACGTAAGTACAGATGTTTGTTTAATAGTGATGTGTATTCCGTTACTATGCCACACGCTGTTGCATTAAATGAAGAATTGCATATATGCATTGTATGTAGCATTTTTTGCATGATGGGATTTTGAAAGTGCGATATTTGTTTCATGCTCCTGTTCTACACCCCTACTTTGTTTACGTTATGAAGGAGTAAAGAAGAGCAACAGCCAGCTCGGTAAATGCCTTAATTAATCGCATTGGTTATTTGTTTCTTCTGCAGCGTGATGCAAGACAGCTCATCATGTTGAGCACCGCATAGGACGTAAGTACAGATGTTTGTTTGTTTAGTAGTGATGTGTATTCCGTTACTATACCACACGCTGTTGCATTAAATGAAGAATTGCATATATGCATTGTATGTAGCATTTTTTGCATGATGGGATTTTGAAAGTGCGATATTTGTTTCATGCTCCTGTTCTACACCCCTACTTTGTTTATAGCATGTGGGCATTTTTCGTGATCCGTGATGCATATTTGATACTCACTTCTCATTTACTGTGCACTAAGTGCAAAAGTATTTGAGCAATCGCGAAAAGGATGTGCCATAAAATAATTTTCCTCCAATGTGGCATTTACCTACTATCTTCTAGATTTCATGAGTTTTGCTGGCAAATGCAGCAGTTTCAAGTTTCAAGGCTTCTTATCTATATACAGAGCCGTAGCCTTACATTAGGGAGAGGTAGTTGGTAAAGCTGATGACACATATCCTTAATGAATGTTAGTCCCCAAATGAAGTGTTGGCTACAGAGTGATGTGACATGATTGCTTGCAATTCGGTGCTTTGGTCCCAGTTTCAGAATATCTACACCTGATGTACGAAATGATTCCGATTGTTGTTACAAGAAATGAGGAGCAGGGAAGACAGCTTGACGCAATCTAAAGACGCCTCTGCCATGAAATACCAAAAGTGAGCACCAATGATGTGGTTGAGAAGGAATTCGTCGACACCAAAGAATTCGAAAATTTTGATGCAGAACTTGCAGGTAATGCAACCATGAAGGCAAAACTGGTATGGCTCCTTCCTTCCTAAAATATATATTACTTAGCCAAAATAAAGTGGCTGCGGGCTACTGATGACATATTTGGTTTTAATAGCTACTTCAGTCATCTGGAATAGGAGGCTCGTCAGTTGTCACACACAAGGCGGACTTGAGAGTTGCTGCTCAGCCACGAAGTGGCTGTGCAGTACAGATGGGCAGGACAAAAGGGCGAAGAAAATTCATGGCCCTCAATACTAGAAAATATCATGTCTAGTTCATTTCTGCATTGCTGCAACTGATTCTGTCTGTTCGGAACCCATCCAACACGAACAGTCCTGGATCCTGAGCAGCAGCTCATTTAATTTCTAGACAGTATGTCACAATTTTGTCTCACGCAGTAAAACCTCCTCAGCTGCACGTTATCGTGCAGCACAGTGTAACATGGCACGTCTTTATATAAACTCATGGTTGAACATAACTAGCAATACAGTACTATTCAGTAATCAAGTAAAACACCTGAGAATATTGTTTAAAATCTAAAATAGAATCTTTGGCTAATGTTTGCAATGACAAACTAACGTTCCAGGAGTGGTGAAGAAGTTCTTCTCAGATCCAAAGAAGAGTGATATTGAGGCCACAATAAAACTGTTGGCTTCACCCTTCCCACGAAAAATCTTCACAAGAAGCAAGTCAAAGGCACTCGGAAACTCGGCCAGCGCTCGGCCTGAGAGTAAGTGGGGATCTTCGATTTTCGGATTCCTGGGTTGGTTCCTGGGAGCTCGCGGGTTACCCGAGGCAGCCCGAGGGCTGCCGACTGATTCCGGTTTTGATAGGAAACGACGTCATAATCACGTGAGCTGGGTGCCCGCGACCAACACCTCCTAGACAAGTTCAGGCCTGCGCGCAAGAATTTGACGTCACCAGCCGCCGGCCATTCAACCCGTCCGACGAGTTCCTTCACCTTGCATTGCAATCCCCTGTCTCCCCAGTGACCCTGCCTGAAGCGCGTGTGTCCGCGTCGTTGCTGAGCACATGTTTCACGTATGTCTGGATTCGTTGGCTTGATTTTTATAATATCGAGCCGAAGATGACAGTGTGAGCATGCCGAATAAGTGTTGTGTCCCGGAATGTTCCGGAAACTACGCCGGGAAGAAAAAGGTCCAGGTCTTCTCCTTTCCGAAGGATGAACACATGCAGCAGAGATGGATCCGTGCAATCCCAAGGAAGGATCTTGTGCCGACTGCATATATGAAAGTATGATGTTTTTTTTTTTTTTTTACGGCTTCATCTCTCAACTTATTCACTGTACGCGCAAGTTTTGATTTTGAAAACGTAGAGGCAATAATTAAAACTCTTCACTCCAAGTGTTTACTGCCAACGTGCGTGTCGCGTTTTGTGAACTGCAGGAAGGCTTTTTTGTTTATCACGGTCACCGTGGGACTAAGGGACACACTTACATTTGCGCACGGTATGTGCAGACCATTTTCTACCGGCCTGCTTGGAGCTAACGACGTCTTACACAGACCCAAGAACAGGAAATGTGCTCGAAGTGGCCATTGCCAGTGCCGCGCCTGCGCCCCGATTCTGTGGCGACAGTATTTCCTGGGTGTCCGTCATATTTCTCTTAAGCCGGGAGAAAACACAAGAGAATCTCCAGTAGTTAAGAGGTCTAGAAAGGAAGCTGAACAGCTCGCCAATGCTGTCAAGGAATCCGCAGCACTTTACGAAGCAGAACAGAAAAAGCGCCGCTTCACGACACTCGCGGAACTAGATGTGTGCCTTGAAACTTCTTCAGTTCCCGAGATTTGGACAGTGCTCCGTCTAAAGAAGAGTACAATGTTTTTGAACATTGTGGGTGACTGTGAGCCACAGCTGAAAGCCTCCGTGACGGTCTTCGAAGACCTGAAGATCAGCATATGTTTTGAAGGGGCTCGCATCAGAAGACTCGGTGAAAGTGTTGTCCCGGACACGGTTAATGACATAAATGTTTTGATTATGATTTTAGAGGACGTTCGCATGCTGCGTAATCAGGAGCAAAGCCGCTGTCTCTTGCTGAACCGAATGATTTCCCTCCTTGATAAAGTTGAGGCGACAGTAAGTGAAGCAAGAAAGGAAGGTGTCAAGTTCCTAAAGGAACAGACAACCTTGCTGCTTAAAGACAAACCCCAATACAGCGCGAATTCAATGGTAATAGCATGCATATTGTATTCTGTGTCAGCGCATGCTTACAACTTTTTAAGGAGAACAAATGCCATCATTCTGCCTCACCCAAGCACTGTAAGAAATGCATCCTTGTCGCTGCAACTGTCCCCGCTTTCGGAGTCAGCGGATGATAACTTCCTGCAGTATATATCGCAAAGATTTCGCTGTTTGCAGCCTCATGAGCGCAGCGTAACACTTATGCTGGACGAGATATACATCAGACCTTCGTATGATTACAAGGGGGGCAACTTATGTGGTGCAGCAACAAACTCCAGTGAACTAGCGACGTCTGCACACGTATTCATGGTGCAAAGCCTACTGAGTTCCTTTCGAGAGGTTGCCCATATTCTGCCGGTGAAAAGCGATGACTGGTGAGCAACTCCATCCACACAGTACTGAAAAAGGTCATTCTAAAATTAGAGCAAGTCGGATTTAATGTTTTGGCGGTTGTTTGTGATAACAACTCCGTGAACAGGAAAGCAATGATGATGTTTTCAGAGCCGCAAAAGCTTCGGATTGTATACCCCCACCCCGCAAATCCATCACGACCGCTTTTCTATGTGGTGGACGCTGTACATCTTAAATGCATTCGCAATAATTGGATTAATCAAAGAAATCCTGGTGTTTTTTTTTTATCCCCAATTTGACCTAAGTTCTAATAATGTCAATCCTGAGCGGATCATGACAGCTTCATTCAAGGACTTGCGCGAGCTTCACAAGCAGGAGGCCTCGCAAATCTTTAAGTTTGGGTATGGCCTCACCTCCAAATCTCTTAATCCGAGCAATTTGGAGCGCCAGAACGTGAAGTTAGCTCTGCAAGTTTTTAGCGCGCATGTCTCTGAGGCTCTTTCCACTTTCTGCAGCTCGGAATCTTTCTACCATGCACAAGGAACCGCAGACTTCATCAAAATAATTGTTCGGTGGTGGAGTATAGTTAACGTGAAGACACCAAACAAAGGCTTTCACCACAGGAATATCTTTGAAGAGCCAATCTCTTGTTTGGAGAATGATCCTAAACTTGAATTTTTAAGTTCATTTGTTACGTGGCTCGACGTGTGGGAATTCTATAGACATGACAATGGTGTGCTCACTAAGGAAACGCTTACCTGCCTTGAGGCTGTCAGCATATACACTTTCAGAGTTTGCAAAGTACTGCATTGGAGAGCTTGGACACAAGTATGTTCTTCTGGGGAAAATTCAGACTGATTCTTTCGAAGCCCGGTTCGGCCAGTACAGACAGATGGCAGGTGGTCAGTACCACATATCTATCCGCCAGCTCTACGAAACTGAGGGGAGGATCCGCCTTCAGAATACACTCCCAGTGATGAGTGCAGATGCTCTCAGAGACATTGAAGACACAAATACAGCAAGTGACGCGAGCAAGTCGTATAACATAAGCGTAACAGACGCCGATCTCGATGGACTAACTGCGCAGGTGCCTGTCATTGCATACGTTGGCGGTTATTGTGCGCACGCAGCGCTTAAGGTACTGAAATGTGACGCTTGCAAGCTCAGCTTAACTGTGCCAAGATGCAATGTTGAGGTGGAGCCAGACACGCATTCACTAGTCTCTCAATTGGACCGCGGTGGCTTAAAGTTTCCTTCTCCGCTCGTAACAAGCACTGTTATGTATGCTCAAGTTGTAGTGAACAAGCTTGTAGCAGAGAACAATTGCACAAAGTTCTTCCAGGAGTGCAATCAGAAGCAAATCGTCAGACATTTGACAGTTCAAGCACTGCCAAAGCTTGATGAGGTAACGACTTGTGTAGATGGCCACACATGCAACTTACTTGTACGTTTGATTACGAACTGCGTTACAAATATTTTACTGAATAACCTGTGCAAGCAACGCAATGATGTTTATCGCACAGCAAAGGAAGAGAATGCCAAAAAGAGGAAGGCCCGAGTTCTTGCAGAGAAACAGCTTTTTTTTCTTTTTCTTGTGTCACTGCTATTCATGTACTCGTTTGCTGTACCGTGTTTAACATTTTATAACAGCCAGCGCTGACTTCTTATTGATGCTAACAGGATTATGTATAATGTGCGCAGTTTCGAACTCTTGTGTTTGTATCATTACCGTTTTTTTTGTTTGTTGTATTGTCTTTGTACCTCTCTATTTATATGCATGTATAATATATGTGCCTGTGTAATTTCTACTGCATTGTTCCGCAGCGGGCAATGTGGAATTCGATGTTTCCGTAAGCAACAAAGCATTTTTTTCAGCGCGCAATGAGCTTGTGTTGTGAGAAACTGAAAACTCGCCGGGCCGGCTGAGCCAGCCGAGCGAGAGGGAGCCGGCGGGTAGTGACGTATCCTACGTCATCTCACGTGACGCGCAGGCCTGAAAACTTGTCTAGGAGGTGTTGCCGCGACAGCCCGAAGGTCGTAAAATCGAACGCCGGGTTGCGTGCGCTTCCGGGTTGCTCGGCGCGCCACGAGAGCGACGAGAGGCTGAGGGAACGGTCGTCGTCTGCTCGTGAAGTTCGTTTCTTTTCGCCACGTTCTCTGCAAACATGATTGCCGAAGAGCTGCTCGCCGCGGCTGCTGCATTATATTCGCTCCTCTTCAGAACACCCTTTCATGAAGACAATGACGAGGAGTGCAGCGGCGACGAGTTTGCTATGGCTTTGTTCATAGCAAAGTTGGAGAGGCACGATCGGCACACGGTGCCTTTGTACGTTGAACGTGTCGTGCCGACTTACCTTGACTTCGAGTTTCGAAAGTTGTTTCGGCTCTCGAGAAGCACCTGTGGAGCCCTCATGGAGGAGTACCAACAATCAGACTTCTATCCTGAGGGATTTCGAGGACGCCCCTAATATATCGGCCGAGAAGACGCTTCTGGTGGCGCTTTCGTACCTTGGTACGCAGAAAATCATGTACCAAATCGCCGACAAGTTCGACGTCAGCGAGTCGACAGTTCATGCAGCTATCAGCCGTGTGCTGGACTTCCTGGACTTCATCAGCGCTCGGGAGATCTGCTGGCCAGACCGCGACGAGAGAGAGCGGAACAAGCGCACTTTCATGAAGCTGGTTCGCCGCCGGTCGGGGCTCCCGGACGTTGTCGGTGCCATCGATGGATGTCATGTCCGCATTGCTAGACCCACAGAGTCGGAACAAAGCTATTATAACCGTAAGAAGTTCCACTCGATAATTTTGCAGGGGGTCTGCGATGCGGACATGATGTTCATCGATGTCTTCATCGGAATTCCCGGGAGAGCTCACGACTCTCGGGTACTCCAAGACAGCCTTCTTCTACGAAGAAGCAGCGGCAAAGTGCGAAGGTATGAAGTTAATTACTGTATTTCGTGAACTTCATTTATTATCTGTGGCAAAAGCGCGAAAAAAAATGCATGCACAAATGATTTAGTTGCTCGCAGGCAGTTAAAGCAGAAAGGTGCGTTACAAGTTCAAGTATTAAGACGAGAGGCAACAGCGCTGGACAAGGTACGGTGAAAGAACGACAGACGAGGGCGCTGACTTAATAACCATGTACTGGTTTATTGCTGGGATAGAACACAAACAAAACCGTCCCGTGTCTAGCGCTCTTTGTTCCCTTCTTAATCATGTACCAACCAGCCCAGTTAGATGCAGTTCACACAGCCGCTAGATATATATAAGCCTGTAGACGAGACATATCTGTAAAGCGCAAGAAAGACATCGGGCCAGACGAGCAACTCGACTTGACGCATTGCATTTGTTGTTGTTCTAATTATCTAAATTATTTGTTTCTGGATAATTGTTTCACGCGAAGTCGTTTTTTCGTGCATTAAAATATTGTGATGCCTCAAATCTCGAATTCGCACCATTAGCCCAAGTTCCCAACCGAATTACTGAACCTGCGCGTGCCTTCAACTATATATATCGCCTTATGCGAAATGTCACAGGAGGCTACCTCGTTGGAGATGCTGCCTATCCGCTCAAGATGTGGTTACTGCCATCTTACCGCCACACGACGGCGAAATGGGAGTCTTGGATGACGACCTTCAACTACGGCCACACCCGGCTGCGAGTGGTCATCGAGCAGGCCTTCGGAATTTTGGAAGTCCGCTTTTAAAGGCTGGGCAATCGTGAAGCGTCTTCTGCATTCAGTGCCGGAAGAACAACCAGGTTCATGTGTTTACAGACCGTTTTTTTACAGGTATGAAGCTGGCGGAATACCTTCTCCAAAGGCATGCGCATCTTACCGGTACAATTATGGCAAACAGAACTGGAGGTGTGGCATCAAAGCTTCCAAACGAAAAGAACACGAAACGAGGCGAATCATGCTGCGTTGTCCGCAATGACGAAGAAATGTGCGTCAAGAAGTGGAAGGATCGAAAATCAGTCATGATTCTTTCGCCTGCCTACGGCATCACCCCAGAAGGAACTTGCAGAAGGTAGTCGAAGGAGGAGAGGAAGAAAGTAGATGTGCCGCAGCCGCACTGCATCAACATGTACAACAAGAACATGGGCGGTGTTGATGTTGCGGACAGATACGTCTCCTATTACAGGACAAAAATACGTACGAAGAAGTTGACCATTAGGTTATTTGCCCCTTTTCTGGACTTAACGGTCACAAATTCCTGGATTCAATACAGGAATGACTGCAAACTCATGGATGTTGCAGCAAAGGATACTCTCGATCAATTCGAATTAAGAACAGAGTTGCGGAAACGCTAATTCGCGCACACGTCAAGGAAAATCAAGAAGCCGACAACGAAGTAGGCCTGGATCTTGAAATTGGCGAGATTCTGCTGCAGTCCCTAAACGTACCAAGGTGACTTCAATACCACCAAATGAGGTCCGATTGGACAAGCACGGGCATTTTCCAGAGCATGTGCCCTTAAAGTATCAGATGAGATGCCGCAATCAAGGTTGCAGCGGAAAAACACGCGTTAGGTGCACTAAATGTGACCTGTTTCTTTGCCTTCTCAAAAGAAACTGCTTCCTTGATTTTCACTCAGCTTAGGCCTAATGTACCCAAATGGGTACCGCTAATTTCTCATCCGAAATTACAGTTTTCGTTTTTCCTTCTTCCGAAAAGTGTTTCGGGGCTTTAGAATGGTTGAAATAAAGAGTTTATAAGAGATTACCCTGGCTAGTTTTTCCTCAGGTCCGAAGAGGATAATGAAGGTCTCCCACAGGTGCCCAGGTGGCAGATAGACAAGGCCGACTGGGAACAGTTTCGAAAAGCTACTTATTTAACTTGGTCTGATATGCGTGGCTTAAGCATAGATGCAGCTGGTAGACTACTTTACAGCTCTTCTTATTAATGCTGCCACAAATTGTCTCCCACAAACTGGCGTGTCCCCCCTGCAGGGGCGTCTGCGCAAGCAGGCATTTGGTGTGTAGCGAAACCACGGACCCGAGCTAACGGGGGGATTTCGACCCCCTCCAACGCCTCGCCGTGCGTGGCATTGCCGTGTCGGGGAAAAAGGGGATCCTGGGGGTTGAGCCTACGCCGGGTGTTTGGACCTTTAAGGCCCCCCCGGCAGAGGCAACACACCCCTTTGGCCCCGGCTTCACGTGGCGGCACCCCTGGGACCAGGGGAATCCGGCAGTCGCCTTTTCCTATATCTCTCTTTCCACATCTTCGTCTTTCTCTCTCTTTCAATTTTTCCGGTCTTCTTCTCTCATCCATTTACTTCCAATTTTCTTGGCGGCAAGAGTTAACCTTGTGTAGTAATCCAACCTTGGGGAAACTATATTGGGTTATAGTGGCGGCGTACGACTGGCGTCGCGCAGATTTTCTTCAAAGTTTTGTCGCGCCCCCTTGTAGGGCTCCCTGGTGGCCGGTCGGCGCTGTTGCCGAACATAGATAATTTATCTTATGGCATCCCGAGCTTCTTTTGTTTTCGATCGGCCTCAGAAGAGGAACCGCACCGAAGCAACATTTGAATTCTCCTTACAAATGAGTGCACCAAGTTTCCCCAAATACCACGTGATGCATATGAAACGACTCCCATGAGAAAACTGTTTCCATTTCTAGTGGCCAGGTGCCTCAAAGATAAAATCGGTCCAAAACTAGAAAGCCTGGAAAATGTCTGGCGGGAATCTCCTCCTAGAACTAAAAGGCAAGGATCAAGTGCAAAAGTTGCAAGAACTTACCACTATTGGTGACACAAGCATAACTACTTCAGCCCACAGGTCGCTTAACACAAGCAGAGGAGTGATATCCGAGGAAGATTTTCTTGGACTGAGTGATGAGGAACTCCTGGAAGGTTTTCAGGAACAAAACGTAACGAAAGTACAGAGAATACCAATCCGCAGAAATGATGAAGATATTCCCACAAAACACATAATCCTTACATTCAAAACAAGTGAAATGCCTACATCACTCGATGCAGGCTATATCAAAGTAAATGTAAGACCATATATACCGAACCCCAGACGATGTTTCAAGTGCCAGAGATTTGGACACGCTTCACACTCATGCAGAGGCAAAGAAACGTGCGCTAAATGCAGCGCAAACGACCATTCTGCTGAAAATTGCACGTCTACACCACACTGTGTAAACTGCAACGGAGAACATCCAGCATATTCGCGCTCCTGCCCATGCTGGAAAAAAGAAAATGAAATCATTGCCCTGACTGTCAAAGAAAAAATCTCATTCTTCGAAGCACGAAAGCGACTCTCGCACTTTTCTAGGCGAAGCTATGCCGATGTGACGCATGCGGGGGCAGCGTCACAGAGGCCTCAGACGTCCTCCGGTTCCACACACAGTGGTCCGGTAGTGACTTCTCCCGCCCCCCTTGACAGTAGCAGCTTCTGCTGCTCCCTATAACTTTATTCAAAATCCCTATAACTTAGTTCAACAAAAAGCAATAACCTAAAAGGTTATCGTTCTTGTATGAAGTTTAATTATTCAACATATCACCTATTAGTTTTTTAAATAACGAAATACTTTACGTCTGTAATTTGCTCACTTTTACCTTAAAATGGCTTTTATCGTACACTGGAATTACAGAGGGCTACTTCATAATTTAGGTGACATAAAGGACATCATAAACAAGGTCTCACCAATAGCATTCTGTCTTCAAGAAACTAACCTAGGAGCAAAACATAAACAAGTCCTCAAGGGGTTTACAGTTGCCCGAAAGGACCGTGAATGCTGTAGCCGTCTCTCGGGAGGATTAGCTATTGCCGTCCAGGGCGGCACTGCTACTCGTGAAGTAAAACTCAACACACCTTTCGAGGCCCTAGCCGTCACCATTTTATCTCATAAAACGATCACCATCGGTTCACTTTATGGGAACTTTTTGTTGGGCGAGTTGGTATACGTTCATACTTGAAATTTTAAGGCGCGAAAAAACACAATACACAAGAGATTACTTTCGAGAGTACTTTCTTGTGTATTGTGTTTTTTCGCGCCTTAAAATATCAAGTATGTGCACTTTATATTCCACCCCACACGCAAGTTACTGCTAAACAACTAGAAGATCTAGCAGAACAATTACCAAGCCCATTTATTTTAGTTGGAGATTTTAATGCTCATTCTACTCTGGGGTGGCGACAAAACTGCTCAAAGAGGACAGACAGTTAAAGATTTTGTTTTGTCAGATGATATCTGCCTCTTAAACTCAGGTGCTTTTACTTATTTTTCACTAACCTCACGCACTTTTAGCTGTTTAGATCTCGCTTTATGTTCACCAAGTCTTTTTAGCGACCTTAATTGGGAAGTCCTCGACACATCATATGGCAGTGACCATCAGCCCGCCATAATCAAACTCATACCGTCCTACGAAACATTTGCGGCCAAACCACGCCGATGGAAATTGCAACTCGCGAACTGGCCACTTTTTACTGAGAACGCAAAGCTTGAAGCGGTTTTCTCACCGGAACTTTCCGTTCAGGAGCTTAACGAAAGGTTAACACAGGTTATAATTTCAGTGGCAGAAAAAGCGATACCGCAATCGTCCGGTGTTATGCGCAAAAAATTAAATCCTTGGTGGACCAAAGAATGCACCGAAGCTAAAAAAACAGCAAAACAAGGCCTGGGGAACCTTACGAAGGTACCCTGCATATAGCAACCTCGTAAGCTTTAAGCAGGCAAAAGCCAAAGCACGATTTATTCGAAGGCAAGCGGAAAAGAGCTCATGGCAAAAATATATATCATCCATTAATAGTTCTGCGACATCCAAACATATCTAGGATCAGGTGAGGAAGTTTAGAGGAGAGTACTTATCATACGCAATACCACTGTTTACAAGCCCAGGCACACAACTAATGAAATGTTTTTTTATTTATAAGTGCCAGTCTGCCCTACGGCATCGATTAAGTAAAGAGGAATAGTTTTGTTTCCTAAAAAATCCACGTGTGGTCTAAAGGCTGTAACGACGACGGCGTGGAAGAACCTCTAAAACATCTAAAGAAATGCATGATTATTTTTTTTCGGCTGTGAGTGTTTGCGAAAAAAAAAGTGAAAAACTTTGCAAAACATTATTTTTCTGTTTGTATTATCTTGCCCATGGGGTACTTGTGCCAGTAAATGAGCACTATTTTTCTTGATCACTATGAGGCGGCCGTGAAGCGAAGTTTAAGGTGCTGTTATTGCTACCCATGTACTTGCGTCAAACTGACTGACTGTCGCAGCGCAATACTGACCTGCAGAACATCGCTTGAAGAGCGTGTAAATAATTTGGGGACCCTTAAGCTTCGCCTTTAAGAATTGAACGCGATAGCAATATCCTGCACCTAGTGCGTACTTCAATCACTTAGTGCATACTATGTAATGGGTAGCATGCTTTAAACCACGAGCAATTATGCGCGGGAAATGTTTTCGAAGTTGCTATGCACCCACTACGTGTTCTTAAGGGAATACGCGGAGTAACGTCTGTTCCTTTTGTAATGGGTGGCCGGCTTTTAACAACGCTGTCGTGATGAAATTGGTATGTTCTGACGCCCGATGGCAATTAATGTACGCTCGTACCACGCAATATTACTGCGATACAGGCCCGTAGCCAGGGGAGGGGGGGGGGGGGGGCTAGGGGCGCGGGACCCCCCCCCCCCCCAAAATTCGGATGAAAGGGGGTGTTTTACCGAGGAAAAAATAGTAAAAATGGGTGTTTTTCAAGGCTTTCAACAAGTGGGCCCCCCTCCGAAAAAAATTCCTGGCTACGGGCCTGCTGCGATATTACATGTTGTATTGTGACGCCTGTATACAGTACGCGTGTGTTTGTAAAGCATGAGTTATTTTCACTGTATTTCTAAGCATACACGTGGCTGTGTAGTAGTACACCTGCTTGCCACACAGACGGCCTGAGCTCGATCCTCACTCGGACTGGAAAATTTTTATTATTTATTTTATTAGCCTCTTTCTCGATTTTTCGGTCACAGACAAGATGATGATTTTTCGCTGACAACCAACGACGCCGACGCCGGAATTTCTGCTAAAGAAGCTCTTTAACGCTGTCGCGTTAAAATGGGTATCTCGCTGTCAGCACTCATAGCTGCTTATTTCAGGCGAGTTCATCCAGCATACCTGCGATCGTTTACCGCTGGCCAGCGATGAATAAAAGTGCAATTTTGCTTAAATGGAAGCCACAGCGATTGCCGCAATTTAATGCCAATACTGTCGTAAAAGTGCATATGTTGGCATCAGCGACTGTACCACCACACGTGAACTTGCTTCACGATGCGAATGGCGATGGTGATTTTATGGAGCACAGTTTGCGTAGCGCAGCCATTGGTGCAATTGCGATGGGCAATGGCAATTAATCTCGCCATAGTTGCAAGCTGCATCCATCAACTACTTACAGTTGTCATTTTGTGTGGTCATCACGTTGCAGTGAGACATTTTGTGCGCTTGCAGTCTTTCTCGAAAAGACGTCCAAAATAATGTTTTCATGCGATTTATGCAAATGAGCAGCTTTGATGGTTATAGCAACCACATGACTATGATGATTTTTGCACTCGCTTGATTTCCCAATAAACCACAAATATCTCTGCGATGTACGAATAAGATCCAAATGTCTAAATCCATGAGCAACTGCGAGACGTCCCAGCCACGTACGTTTATTGCACTCAAATTTATGGATGTCTATGGTATGCTGTTTTTGCACAAAAAATAGACGGCTTATGGATTTTGTAACATGACCTCTAATGTATGTTGCAGAAGCTTTACAATCCAACAGCCCATAGATTTTCTTTAATAACCTCCAGAGAATGTCACCCAGAGGTCAGCTACTACAAGCACTTGTAGACGTGGGAAAATGGACGAATGAAAGCTTCAATGTTCGCGGTGATGTGAGAATAACTGTTTCCCTGCACAAGTTGAACCTACCGACTTAAGTGATCTACTGCGAACGGTGAATTTTCGTCATTTCTCTCGGTGTATGAAGCCCCTGTTGCGTGAAAAAATTCAATTTCGCCGCAAGGGCGAATCAATGCGAACTAAGCTAGGCCAGCAGCTAACTCATTTAGCATCCGGCCTGGCGTAAAACGCTGGCGTCAGGAAACGCGGGGGCTACAGCGAGCGAAGCGAAGTCTTCGTGCGTTATTATATCATCAATGCAAAATGAGTGGCGGTAATTAACTAAGCACGGACCAAGGTATATGAAGCCGTCTGCCAATTTTTTCAAGATAGCGCGACTGCGCCCGGCCGCTCGAACAGTGTACGCTGTTTCAGCGGCAGCCACGCCCTCTATCCCGGGACCCCTCACGGCACTCACGGGCCTTTCGTGCGACGAAACACGGCCGGCACTTTTCCTCTCCACTTCAGCATCGATCGTCGGCTGCCCTCGCACGCTTCGTCCTTGGACTTGCGACGATGACGGCAAAAAAATGTGCCTTGAGGTTTTAATTTTAACGCGATAGAAACGAAGTTGACACTCAAGTGTTTTCTCGAAATGGGACATTTTAATGCTGTCGCAATGAAATGTTCCATTTCGAAAAAATATTGGACACAGCGATGCGTTGAAACCGAAGTTGACGAGGAATTGGTTGCAGCGCGAACTTGACAAGAGGACACAAGAAGGAAGACAACACACGCAACAGGACGCAGCCAAGAAGCTGTCCTCCGAGCTTCAACTGCCTTTCCCAGAGGCTATGCTTTTTCATACTACGACATCGTGGCATTCAAGGTAAGGCCGCATACGCAATAAGCTATACCGAAGAGGTCTGAAACTTTCCGGCCTCAATATCGGTGTGATTTAATTCAGAAGGCGCCGCGCAGGCGTAAATTGTTCAGCGCCACTTTTCCGCCATATGTCCGGCAACAAAAATGACGTCACGGCCACCATGATTTCAACAATTTTCATCAGCCGTGCTTTGCCGTGCTCACCGATATTGGCGCTGTTGCCGCGCTAATCGCTTTTGGCGGGCTGCTTGCTACTTGTGTTCTTGTGTCTACGTCGTCTACGCTACCTGTCCACGGTTCATGCTGCGTTTTGAGCCCAGTGTTCATTGCCAGTGCTAGTAATTACCTTCTTTCAAGTAACACTGCCTGCAAGAACCTCGAGGAATCGTGTACGTATGCATCACGTGTGTCTGACCGCGGCTTTCGTTTTTGTTAGTGCTACCGGTCTGTGACGCGGCGGGCAAACTTGCACTGTTACCGTGCCTTTTGATTATGCATTTAGGGACTAGACATTCAGATGACATCATTGCTCTTGCCTCATGCACTCGCTCGATATAAATAAGAGAACGGGACACGCCAATCGAAAGTATTACGCTCATTCCAGCGCTTCAAGTCTCGAAATGTGGTTCGCGAGAGTGGGTTTCACGTGTGTATGTGCCGTTCTTTAGGTTTTCTTAATTGTACGCATGTCTGCAACGTTATTGTACAACGAAGTGTAGTGCCTGTGGCTTCGCTTCGCCACACAGCATGCGTTATAAATAGGTCCCGTTCTCTGCTCAATATATTCGACATATTGGTGCTCTTCTCGATGTCTCGTATTTACGCGTCGGGCCATCTGTAATGGCAGACAATGTGCTCTGGTGTGTTCGCCCATTTAAGCAATGGGTTTATAGCGTCTGATTAGCTCGCTTGTGTACGACGCCGTCAGAACTTCACTGTAACGGTGATAGACCCGTAGTTTTTAATTCGACTGCTTGCTGCACATTTACGGAGAATTCTTACTTGGAAGATGTGTGTCGATTCCGACTGTGTTGGTCGCATTTAGATGGGGGGTGAAATGCTAGAGGCCCGTGTGCTATGCGATGTCAGTGCACGTTAAAGAACACCAGGTTGTCGAAATTTCCGGAGCCCTCCACTATGGTGAGCCTCATAATATCGTGCTTGTGGCATGTAAGACCTCTGAAGTTTTTATGAATTGCTTATTTGTGACGAAAAAGGCGAGGCCGTCAGTTCGGAAGAGAGCTATATATAAGACGATGGTGTTTTGGGTTTGCTTCCACGGCCTGTGCGGCAGCCCGAGGCATCATGAACCAGAACACGTCATTGTGACTTTGGGAAGGCGGTTACTATACCTTGCATGCCTATGACCAAACAGGACCTACCGAGGAAGGCCACTCAGTTCTACTATGAAAGCGGGTATAATTTTTGTGCTCTAATTGACAGGGCTTAGCAATCATGAGCAGTGAATATTTTCATTGTCGAATTCGCGCAGCGTCTGGATCCGTTATAACTGGGTTATACAAATACCATTTATTGGGTGCTCTAGCTGCCATCCTTATAAAAGGGGAATGTGCGAGTGCATGGCATGTGGCCTCATCTGGCATATGTTGTATGGCAGAAAGAAACTAAAGGATTTTGTTCTTCTTGCAGACATCATGTAGAATGTTTTTTCTAGATCCAAAGTTAACTTGTAGCTTGCTTTAAACAAGAACCACATTATTCAATTTAGCATAGACGTAGTGTATCTACTGCAGTTTTTGAAATAATTACAGCAATGATCATGGAGAAAATTTCTGTCATATTGCAAGTCTGGTAATTTTTAATGGGATAGAGGCATGGAAGGGTGTTGTATACAGGTATTGCCTAAACCATCTATCACTTTTGGCTGCTGTTTTAGCTGAGAATTATAAGGGCTATGTAAACAGGAGTACATGAGACAATGCAGCACAAAGAACCTCACTTGCAAAAAGAAACACCAGTCAGCTAGTTGACAGTGCAGAGTCAGTTGTCTTTAACATGCATTGGACACTATGCTGGTGTATGCAGGAGGTCACTAAGTGATTGCTTTCAAGAAAATTAGAATAGGATGACAGTAGCTGATTAAGGGTTTCTTGATGCATGCTGTACTAAATAAAATTAATGAAAGCATTGTTAAATGGAATTAACTTTACTGAGCTCATAACAATTTTTAGCAAGTGCAGCAGTTGACTGATTTTCAACATTATTAAGGTGGAACTGATCTATTTGGGTGATGCCTGTGTGTAAGTACAGTCTGTCTCGCAGCGAACTTTCGTACCTGTGATTTCACAAATTTCGAGCAGGCAATCTAAAATATGTTTTGCATGTATATTTCATGCACTATTAAATATAAGCTTTTTAATTGCCACCAGTGTGTTTCACGTTTTCTGTTTGTCCTTGTCTTGCATGCCTTATGGTTCTGTGGGTTCTTAAGGGGTATTCACACGAGGAAGAAATCCTCGGGGGATAAAGGCGGAGCCTAGTGACGTGAACTCGCGAGGAGAAAACCCCGCAAACACGGACGAGGCGAATGGAGGGGGAGACCAGTGTTACCAGACTACTCTGGTGTATTGTACCGCCTGTTTCACCGGCTGCAGACAACGAAACCACCAGCGCGCCGCCGCACCCTCTCAAAGAAAGTGCAACAATGTGGCCAAACACCTGCACGAAATACCGCCATATCCCCCCACCGCGGGGGGGATAGTTTGACCTGTCGGGGAAAAGGTCCCCGTCTCCTCCGAGGAGGCGCGGAGAGGTCGCGCCTACTCGCTAATCCGTGACGTCCTTGTCATGTGATCCGCAATCCTCGCTTCTCCCCCGAGGATTTCTCCCTCGTGTGAATACCCCTTTACTAACAGGAGTTAACTTGTATAATGCAGGCACAGGACGTCTCTTATTTCAGAAATATCTAATCTGATGTCTTTAAACTGTGCAGGGTGAAGGTGGTAATTGCTCAACGAACTTTTAGTCACCTATGAATGTGAGCACCTGCAGCGACTGAGTTGCATCGATCAGAGTGAACTGCCACAAGGAGCGTCGTTGGACTGAGCACAAATTGTCATATGCACTGGCTATGCACACCGCAATTTGCAGTGGGCATCTTGTCTACTGGCATCTCACAAAAGCTCTACAGCATCCTTGGAAGCCTTAAACTGTGGCAAGTGAGTGTCAAAAGGGAGTAAAATGCAGAGTGTGAACACACAGAAGCACATCAGTGCATTGCACAACATTAGACTATGGTATAGACATTGTGCCAACTAGCAAGCGTTCACGAAGAGCTGCACCTGCACCGAGTGGATCATTGCAACATCAACTGATACCCATAATGTCACCTGGTGTGCTCGAGACATTGGTGATTTGGGCTTGCAGAAAGGATGGCATATTAATTCAAGTGACCTCTACATAACCAGGTCATCTTAGCCAGTGCTTCCACCATTCTACTTCAAGACCTTTGATAATTGATGGTTAGGATGGCTAAACGACCACCTCATCGAGCCTCATCAGTGTTTTCTTCATTTTTTTTTTGCACATTTCTCATATCCCATTGTTACTTGTGAATTGTATAGCTATTTTACTTAATATGTCACTACGATCTGTTAGTATAATGAATGTTCTTACTGGCTGTGGCAGTTGCACTTTTGATGAATGTGAAAATGTTGGAGGTCACTATATCATGGAAAATCAGCACATGTTAAAGAACCCCTGATGATGATGATGATGAATTAACTTTATTCTGGTTCAGAGAACATGCAGGGGAGACCGCGTGCCACCTGGCTGGTTGAAATTTCAGGATCCCTCTATCACAGAACGCCTCATAATCATAAGGTGATACTGACATATAATACCCGGGAAATTGTTATATTATGAATGTTCTTACTGGTCTTTCTGGATTCAGCGAACTTTTTGGAGCAGCTGCCAGCCTTGTGATTATAGAAGTAATTTTAGTCACGCTCTAGCTTCTTAGTCTACCTTGGTTAAATGTATAGTTTTTTTTTTTACAATACAGATTTTTTGTAAAAACTCTGACAGTCACACTCCTGTCATTATCGCACACGAACTCTATGTCAAGGCAGATATACATTTCCATGGCTAATATTATTTTGACGCAACTAATTTCCAAAATGTCGTAAGTTAACTTTTTAATTGTTCACATCAGGACAGCCTTTTATATTCGAAACTTGTAGTGCATCCTAATTTATGACAAACACATTTTTAAGAAATCAAAAAAAGTTCATCAAATCTAAGGGTGAAAACTGGTCGCATTTGGCGCACAGGAAACGTTCTGTAATGTAAGACCGGAAGTACACATGACAATAAAGTGACGAAATTTGAGTCAAGGTGTGCGGGATCAGAATATGGTCAGGAAAATTGACATGCATTCCAAAATACACAAGTAAACAGTTTATCCTCTGGGTGCAATGTGTGATGCTTATCTGTTTCTTTTTTTAACTATAAACACGCACAAAAGCTACTTCGCTTGTCCTTGAGAAGAAGCACCGCAGTGGCTGCCAGAGTTTTATGCTTCACAGACAAAGAATAGTTTGATATTGCGGTTTTTTTTTTTGTGCACAAGTGCACAGCTTGTCTTGTGTTCCTTTCTCGTTTGTCTTCGTTGAAGTGCGCTTAATACAGCTATACCATGCATATCAACCAACTAGCCCAAATGTCGATTCTCTTGCACAGCTCAATATAAACAGATAAGCACCAACGCTACATGCAAAGGTAAGGTGATCCGTTAGCACAAGTGAAATGACTTGGCGCTTTTACGAAGAGATACGGCCACGATGCACCTTCATTAAAATTTCGTCACTTCCTTGTCACAGATAGCTCTGTCGCGACATAAAAGCGTGGTTGCATTTCCTGCATTCCTAGCGTGGTGAGTATCGGAATTACCCTTGCAATTCAATTATGAGTACATCAAATTACGTGCAACTTTTGTGGTTTCTAAAAAAGGGTATGCCATAAATTGTCATACACTAGAACTTTCTAATATTTATAATTGCCCTCAAGTCAATAACTAAGAACTTAATAAACTATTTTTTTAATTAGTTACGGAAGTGTCATTTTAACATTGTCAAAGTATTTCAGCCTCAACATGGAGTTCGTATGTAAAAACAGCAGGAGCCTTTGAGCGCATAGGAGGAGCCCATAGGATTTTTATTAACAAATCTATATTGCCTAAAAAAACACACCCTGTAAGTGAAATGCAGGCTCTTGCTATATTGCTTGTTTGCTACCTAGTCATTTCTGTTTACAATATTTGTGACTGCTTCATGAGCCAAAAAATGCACTTTCACTATTTGCTTAGGATTTTTAAATATGCCATTTATTTTAACACTGCTACCCAACTGATACATGTTTTTGTAGGAGTACGTCACAACATCAGTGCCATATTTTAGGTGCTGTGATGCATACCATCTAACTGGTATGCGCCACAGATTTTTGACAGTTTATATTTACCGAGAGACAGGAAGTGAGCAGAGTGGGTCAGGGAACAAACGGGGGTTAAGGATATCATAGTTGAAATCAAGAAGAAGAAATGGATATGGGCCGGGCACGTAGCACGTCGGCAGGATAACCGCTGGTCATTAAGAGTAACTGACTGGATTCCAAGAGATGGCAAACGCGTGAGGGGGGAGACAGAAAATTAGGTGGGTAGATGAGATTAAGAAGTTTGCAGGTATAACGTGGCAGCAGAAAGCACAGGACCGGGTTGATTGGCGAAAACATGGGAGAGGCCTTTGCCCTGCAGTGGGCGTAGACAGGCTGATGATGATGATTTACCGAGGAACGGCGAGAACAGACATTGGTAGTTTAAATGCGAGGGTGTCAAGAAAAACCGACACTGGCAGCATTGACACGACGAATGCAAAAAATATATGTTATGGTCCCAGCAGGAATCGAACCCAAGCATTCTAATAATAATAATATCTGGGGTTTAACGTCCCAAAACCACGATATGATTATGAGAGACGCCGTAGTGGAGGGCTCCGGAAATTTTGACCACCTGGGGTTCTTTAACGTGCACCTAAATCTAAGTACACGGGCCTCAAACATTTTCGCCTCCATCGAAAATGCAGCCGCCGCGGCCGGGATTCGATCCCGCGACCTTCGGGTCAGCAGTCGAGCGCCATAACCACTAGACCACCGTGGCGGGGCAACCCAAGCATTCTGCGTGGCAATACAGTATTCTACCACAGAGCCACACCAGGATCTTGGAACTTCTTAGGAAAAAGACCCTATGCAGGCGTAATGTTTGTGAAACGGGAATTGTGGTTGCAGTGCTGCCCATCTTATTTTATAAACATTAAATATGTACTGCAGTGATGCAGGCATGACATCAGGTTAGCATCAATTGTACTTAAGCACCATCCACTGAAGTTTGTCTACGTAGCACTATCCAA
The DNA here is from genome assembly GCA_030522465.1 of Rhipicephalus appendiculatus. Taxonomy (NCBI): domain Eukaryota; kingdom Metazoa; phylum Arthropoda; class Arachnida; order Ixodida; family Ixodidae; genus Rhipicephalus; species Rhipicephalus appendiculatus. The sequence continues at coordinate 68,588 of JALIZH010021021.1, forward strand.
GGCTGCCATCCTCGCAAGCACAAGTGCTACATTGCAGCCTACCGCTTCTGGTGTTGGTAATACCCATGTTGCTCTTGGCATCGTTACGCACTTGTAAACCACTGGTTATATAAAAGATATGCGACTGTTCAACATAATGTCTATGCGCATAACATTTGTACATGTGTTTAGCATCATTTCGTAACATTTCACTCAACAAAAAAATTTCTCCACAGTCACCACCTCTCCACATGTTTCGCATGACATCAATTCCCATGGTACGTGGGATCTGCCGAACTTTTTTTTTTTGCTGCAGACGGTGTTGCTCAATATTTTTTGTAATTTCATTTTTTTTGTATAATTTGTTCACACTGTATATGATGAACTTGTTAGTGTACTAACCTGCTAAAGCTAAGTATGTGTACTAGTATACCAGATACTGCTCTTCCAATGTATTTGCTGGGTCACGTCAGTACAGACTCTTTTGTGAAGTGTTGCACTTACATATATTCGCTTGTGAATCTTTTTCTTTAGCATCAAGTTTTCTTAACATGCCTGTTATTACAAGTACTTTGTGAATCAAGATAGCCTTGTACTGAAGACACACAATGAAGTGTCTTTGCTTTGTAAATTTTCTTTAAAAGGCTACTGTAAATCAGTCGTCACATTCATTGAAAACAAGCCAACTTATGTCAGCAAATGCATGCCTGTATATCATGTAAAGTTGTCTATTTATAGCGCAAATGTTTTTTGTGGGCAATTATCAGTCACTACCATTTGCTGAAAAGTGTTAGATGCTACTGTCTACTACCTTTTGCAAGTGATAGCATTTATGAAGAATAAACTGTGTACGAATATCTACAACTGTTTTTTGTACCTATAACTTTACACGACTACTGCAAATTAGTAAATTATGTGCCCACAGAGTTCTAAGAGCTTACATTAGCATCTCATGCAAGTATATATAGAGTGCATTATTTGCAAATGTAAGCTCTGAGAACTCTGTGGGCACATTATTTACTAACTGAGCTTCCAAGGGAAGGCCACGTACAGTAGCCAGCGCATCTCCACAGTACAACACATATGCATGAAGGCGATGTAAATCTGACATTCCTGCCTAGTACAGGATGTTGATAGCATGTTTCAAATGCGACATGTGGGCAACGTTTTGTCAACATGATTTGGGCGGAGAATTGTTGGTTGTGGCAACGTTGATTCTTAGTTACACGGATAAAAAAGAACGTCTGACGGATATGTCTAAGGTTCCACTGAGAACATCTCCTGGATGTTGATGTGATATATGTGGTTTACTGGGTTGTTCGAAAGGGAGATGTGCTGCAGACTTCCCGACGTAGGGCAGACACGCAAAAATTTGTTTTAGTCACCGTACATGCATGCCTGTATGTGTGCTGCTGTGGAATACCAATGGTGATGCAACCAACCAGTTCGAAAAATTATAGCAGCCGTGACGTGTCTTCGAGTGAAAATCGTAGCCTTTGAGATACCAGGCCGCTGTCGCTGACGTTTTAATCTCTGACAGTAGTAATCAGAGGGTGATGGTGGTGGCTAGGAAGTCGTGCCAGCTGTCATTTGGTGGGGAAAGTGACCATTACAAATTATAGTCGAACACGTCCCCATTTTGTTATGCCCCTCTGCTTAAAACATCGCCTGGATGACGCGCACAACTCTATCCAATTTCCTTCGTTACGTAAGATGTGTGATATACATTGTTGGAATATTAGGCATTCCGGTATATGGAAACACTGACGTGAATTATTTTAGTGTTTGCAGGGTATTGTATACTAAGCGTGCTCTCCTTCATTTTGAACGGCTGCAATGATCCACTGAAGACAATTTGAATGACGTGAGCTGACGCAGTTTCTTTTCTGTGGAAATAAAGATTGCCTGCTTGTTAAAGTTCTGTGATCGATTTGTGCTTTTTTCACCAGAAAGCCGACACACGACTGACGCCGTGCATACAGAAGGCAACTGACGGCACACTGGTGCTCTACGCCGACTGTCAGCGCCTCTTCGTGGCATCAATACTTTCAGCCAAGCTTCCCTGTTTGCCATTTACTGGGTTTTCCATGTAAAGTAATCCATAAGGGCTGACGGAGTGCTGACATTCATTGTACACGCGTTTTTCATATATGCGACATAAAGCCGGAAACTTAGAGCTCTGCAGTTGACGAACTTTTACAAGAAGTTTTCCTAAAAAAACTTCTTGCACGTGGTTTCGTTTTAATGTACCCTAGTGTGGCTGTGTATTTAATGTATTTTAATACGTGTTGGAATTTTGCCTGTGAATGTTACCGGCACTGACTGTATAGTACTCGTGCAATAATTTAACTGCAATAATTTAGGGCTAAGTAATGTACACACTTTTGCCGTCTTTAGTCCGAGTCAAATTGGTGCAATTTTGACACCTGCGCTTTAACCAAAACCATCATTACCTTTAGCGACCAGATTCGTAGTGACATGATCTGACGAAATTTCGCTTACCACTCGTTATATTAAAAAAAATTATGTCACGCTTCAATCCATGAGTAGTTTACATGTTGCCTAGTCCTATGTGCAATATTTTTGTGACGCTGAACACCTAGGTTTAACCTCCTGTGACAGAATGTGTTGAAAAACTAGCCCTTTAATGAAATAATCTGCGTGCTGTTTAAGCTGTGTAATGGGCATCCTAGAATTTGTTTATGACACATTGCACAGAAGATAAATAGAAGGACACAGTTGAGAGCACTGACTGCAAAAGGATTTATTTTTCATATTCGCATCCAATTCACTTGTCCGGTCTGTGATGAAAAGCTAATGATCGACAAAAGTTACACAAGAGCTAACCAAAAAGCACCATGCGGTGACGTTCCCAGACCACCATCAGCTCTGGCATTATTTTTATCGTTGGTTCTTTTTTTTTTTATGTGGCCACCTTTGGGTCAGCAGTCGAAAACCATAGTCATTCGAATACCGTGGCGGGTGCTAGTCACCTGGTTGTATTCGTACTTCCTCTACTTGTTTTCTGTCGTGTTTCAAAAGATCTACGGTGTCGTACCAACTAAACCAAACACCAACTTTAACGAACAGCTTTAGTGCTATCTGTCTCATTTCCTGGAGGTCCTGATTTTGAGTGATACATTGCGTATGGACTCTCCCAAAGTCCTGGTCCGTGGAGCACGAGGTGTCTTAACACGCTACAAAGCCCCACATATAGCTGGAAAGCCTCACGCATCACGAAGCATCCCGACCTGCTTGAAGTGTATTCCACATTTGACAGTGTGATGGCGAACAAAGGTGTCCTTAAAGTAGACCTTTGTAAAGAAAACAAAAATGATCAGGCCTCCTTTTCTAATGGCAAAAGAGTTCACTGTAAAGGAAGCCATAGGAAACCAACCCATAGAAAGTACCCGAGTACATGTGGAAAGGGTCATTCAAGGGATGAAACTAACGCATTTTGAACAATCGTATTGATCTTGGCCTTGTGCCGTAGATCAGTGCACTAGTCAAAACGTTGGCTCCAAGGCATCCCCGTGTTACAAGGATTTTTTATCTTTATTGAGCAGCTACACGTGAACTAGACGGTGCTTGTTCAAGTTGGTAGAGTCGTCTTGCCATTGGATGCCGCTATTGAATCTGAATATCACATGCACCATGTGGGAAAGTTTAACCTAATACTACGCCGCAGTTGACACAAACACTGGTACATTCAATTGGTGTCACATTGATGTGATGCCCTGAGTATTGTTTCAACTCGCTTGCGTCATTACAAATGAGCTTGCACCTTTGGTTTATCACATCAAATTCTAAACAGAAGGCGCCGGGTGCATGGAGTTTCATGGCCATTTTATTGGCGGATCCACCAATTTCTGGGTTCACTGCCAATGAATGACGCTAGCCTTGCTGTAGAAAGCAACTGTGGAGGCCTGTCAGTCTCCCAGGCCATTATGTACTTAGTGCTGAGCATTGCTACAATGGTTGCAACAAATTGCATCTCCAGTGTCTCTCCAGCCTTTGTGACGCATACTAGTAATACACCTGTAACTTTTCCGCAGATCATATACAGCATGGAGACGCTCATCTGGATGATGGCTCGTACACTGCCAAGAATATGCTGATTCTTGGCAGTGAATCAGCAAATTCTCGCATGATCTAACTGACACGCAGCTGCTCAGAGCTACTACAGTGTCCGAAAGTCAAGATGCTGACACAAGTTCTGCCGATGAAGACACAATTTCTGCAACCGCACTTGCTGAAGCAGCTGCATGTGCTCTCCAAAGCCCTTAACATTCAAGTGAACCCGTTCGAGCAAAAAGGTAGAGGAACTCCGGCGAAGTCAGCTGCCTGCAGGAAAGAAGCACGAACTGGCGCCTTGAGTCAGCAATAATGGAAATGGTCAAGAAGCAGAAAATGTTTCAAAGCATGTAGCAGCATTGTAACACACGAGAGCTTCAGCTCCACAATGAGCAGCTAACGCTGCAGAAACCTAGAGTGAGAGAAGGCAGACTGATTGATATATATCCTGCAGAAGTTTGTGAGTTAATAAGGGAATGGAAGCCTAGAACGGTAGGACTTATTTATTAGATATATGCTGGTTTGCTTATTCGTAATTTTTGCCTTACTGAACAGATACAAGTGACTTCATGTACCGCGGATGTCAGTGCTCTCTGTTGTTTGCTTAATGATTACACAAGGGGGGGCCTGCAACCCAATTTTACCCGCAAAATTTGGAATAGCAACTTATTCCTTGCATGACGCTGACGTGAATGCAAACATAATGGTTAAGATTGTTGCGGGCAAATGAGACCTATTCAACTTACTACTTCAAAATAAAAGAAGGTGACAGAAATTCAGACACACTTCGATTCAAGACACGGCTTGCGTTTTGTGGTACCAACGCATTTGTGCAAATTGTGGCCTTACTACCGCAAGTGGCTGCACATTTTGGTGGTGCCCTTACAACCAACACTAATGCTGTTACACCGACATTTGAAAACTATGGTAATGTCAGCGGATAATGCTGTTTATGAAGTTTGCTCACGAGATACAAGTCGAGGTGTGAGACTGCGATGTGCAACAGCGGTAGTAGTCACGCAAGAGCTTTTTGCGGCGTGTGTGCTGTGAAGTGTCCCGTGCATGTAAGCCGCCACTGGAGTTTTCTTGTGTATCAGCCATCTCCATAGAGAAGCTCCATCAAACTTGAATTTCCAGTTTATCTCGTGAATGGTTTGTTTCAAGATCTTTGTTCACATTGAACACTCTGCTTTCCTACAGCGCTATGTTGGACATGCCCGAGAATCCTGGAGCCATTAACGACAACTTTCGTATAAAATGTATCCGGAGCATTACAAGAGTCTCTGTGTATTGTCCGGGAGCTTTTTCTCCTCTGGACCTCTTCTCTCACTATTATGTGTACACTGAAGAGTACAGAGTTTAAGTAGATTACACGTCTAATGAACATTACTAGTGCCTATTCTTTTTCTGAGCACTCCTTAGACGGCCTAGACATATGTATTTTTTTTTATATGTTCACTTTTTTACTTGTTATCTCCTATTTATACTACACGTCTATATACCTTTGGTTGTTTTTCTTGCAGTACAACACCGCGCCAATTTCCTTCTGGCCTTATGAGGGCCACCACCGGGAACGAAAGGGTTAGAAACACACCTGATTTCTAGCAAAATTTAGCGTGAAAATCCAACCCCGGCACTCAGCCAACAGTTGTTTACGTGTTCCTTTTGTTGTGTGTGTCTTTTGTGTAGATACCTATCTTTTAATTTTAGCGAAAAACATATGTGGCTTCTCAAGCAGCGGAGAAGGAACATGACATTTACAAGCCCTCCCCGGATTCTTAAGGAATCCACCTACAAGTTGCTACAGAAGTCTGCCAGCAGCTTCATGACGCCGGCCATTGCATCTTTTGTCTCCTTCGTGTAAAGGGGAAGTCAATAAACTGTACATAGCCTTCTTTTCTATCATGTCGAAATAATGCGAACAGAAAATTTCAGATAAGGCAAGTCGTAATGCAAGCGACTTCTTAATAGTGCCCAACCACAGAGCCCAGATGGTGATGTGGAGGAGAAATGCTTCAATTCTACTCAAATTTTTACTTTATAATGGAAAGCAATATGCATGCAAGAGAAAGCTTAAATAATACTATGACCAAAATCCTGTGTTTAATATAGAATCTGCCGACGTACAACTGGCACAATAACTTGCACGAAACATTGCTGGCAGTTTGGCCTCACAGGCTAGCTGCGGTTGTTACAAAAGCTTGCAGAGTCACCCAAATCAAAGTTCTTCGGTACCTTGAAGATTTGCGTTTGTTCATTCTATCGTTTGTGACATATCTTTTTTGCCATTATCCTGTTATATAACGCTAAAATTTACACGTATTACCCAAATAGCCTGCCTGGACACTCCCCTTAAGGTACTCTTTTATCACTATATGGCTAAAGCTGGTGCCGGATAATGTCTTCAAACAACTCATACCAGCAAAATGTTCCTATAAGTTATTTTGCCAAGTGCTGTTAGACGTAGTTGTCACAAAGTGACTGAAAAAAAAAGGCAGTGACGGTATGGTGTGTTCATGCTTGCTTAGACGTGAAACATGGTACCGGCATGAAGCAACGAAGCAAGAGCTGAGGCTTCGTCGCCAGCTATTTCTTGGATGTTATTATGATTAGTACCAGAATTAATCAGCATTTGTGGGAAATTAATCGAAAAGCAGCAAAGCGGCATTAGCTTCCAATGTGTGCGAGCGCCAACGGAAAGAGGCAGAGTGCGCTGAGTACGCTAGCGCCGGGTGCTGCTTGTAGCGTGTTTCATGCCATCGATCGCTTTGCAGGTAATCCAATGCAGGTGTAATCTGCATACGACACATGCTCATCGTACAGAAACATCAAAAGTGTTCGATCGCTGCATCCACCATAGGTGTATGTTTTGTGTTCGGGGCACACAGCGAAATGTCTACCTCTATGTTGGTCCTTTCAGTGAACAGCAACGTCCAGTGTGATGATACACGTAGTAGCGATAAGTTTCATTGCCTCTTCATTGCTGTCATACATCACCTATTACGTCCGAGCTGTTTTGCCTTCGTTATGCTCCGTTGTGGCTGCGTAGCGTTCGAGCGATTGATGGTGTCCTTTGACGTGTGCCTGCAGTGTGTTTCAGCGGTTCTAGGTGCTAATTATTTTGTGTGTCATGCATCGCCCGATGTGTTTGTGCTACAAAGTGAACCATGCATCCAATCAGTCTCGTGTGCCTGTGCATCAAACTATTAAATCTGGACTTATCTGCTTCGCACACGTACTGCCTCTGACGAATTAATAGTGTACTTCTTCATGTTCACCTTTCAGTGAAGTAGATCCACAAAGTGGTTTGATTAGCGTGTGCTGATAGATCTGGATACGACCCGTAGGAGGTGTCTTAAAGGAGAATTTTAGGTGGCCTTCATTTTTGTTACGTGGACGTTAGTCTGAACCGCACAATATTCGTGATTAAACAATGTATGATTAAACATAAGGGGCATTTGCAAAGATATTCACTGCTGCTTCGGTCCGCACCCTTTAGAGGGCACGATCTGGTTTTGGAAAAGATGCGCTCTACATAACGTGTGCGTTTTCTTTGGCAGCAGTTCCAGCCACCCACTACCGAGTCCAACAAGGGGACGCGGCAGCAAATGTTACACAAATCCTGCCAAGGCCAGCTGTGCACCACCACTATAACATAACCAAGGTGGGCCATCCATACAAAGTTAACCCTTGCCGCCAGGAAATGTGGAATTAAATATTGGAAGCGAGGACAAGACAGGAAACATCAAAGTGAGATAGAGAGACGAAGATGCGAGGAGAGGGAGAAAGGAACAGGTGATGGCCGATTTCCCCTGGGTGGGTCAGCCCAGCGAAGCCATTACGTGGAGCTGGGGCCAAACGGGTGTGTTGCCTCTGCCGGGTGGCCTTAAAGTAGGCCCATAGCTAGGAATTTTTTCCGGAGGGGGGGGGGGGGGAGGGGGGAGGCACTTGCTGAGGAGTGAATGTTGCCAAACCCACTTCTATCTTTTCTATTTTCGTGTTATCGTCCCATTGCAACGTAACTGCTGCCTTGCGCAAAGCACGCCGGAATGACTGGGGACTATCTAGAAAATATTAGAACCTTCCGATCAGATTACGTGCTCAACGCGAACATCGGAGTTATACCGTAGTTGCACGGGCACGCTAACCTCAGTTACGCAAAACCTCAGTTAACCGGAGATACTATACTTACCGCCAACTGCAGTTGACACCTGTTACACGAGAAAACCTGTCCTCAGCGTAGGGCTGTGAAGCTGGTCACGTGATCTCCGCTTCGTGACTAAAAATATAAAGATTAAGCTACTTTTTATAAATATCCTGGCAAATAAAACGTATTCTCCTTTAAATAACTCATTTCTGCTTGCATCTGCAGTCCGCAAGCTTATTGCTTCAAGTGCTTTCACAATATTTAGCATAAGTTAAGGATGGTCTCGCGACAATGGGCGAAGTCACTTAGCATTCAATGCGAAAGCCAAGACAATCCAGTGCTTGGTGCGCTTTGTGACGTGTGTCGTGTGTTTTGTCGGGCTATGTGCGTTGCCGTTTTGTTTTCTTTTTGTTTCACGTACTTGGTTTCATCATTGTTGTGGTGCAGTGTGATGGCGTCGAGTCAGGCAATCCTGCAAGGCAATCACGACGACGATGACTTCACATTTTGGTCTATGTTCGCCGTTCAACAGGCAGCTCTGCGGGATAAGCAGGCACAGACGCTATGCATAATACAACAACTGGAAGAGCTCGAAGAAGAAAAGGAGCACTCTGAACGAGAGCGCAACCATCTCGCGGTCATGGCTGCACAGCTGATGTTGCATGAACGGCGTGTGTGGACGTACGCACGGCCAGAGTCGTTGTTTGAGACCACGCTACCGCATCTTCCCGCGAGTGCTTTTAGAGAAAACTTCAAATTGGATGTGAACACATTTCGGTACGTCGTGAGTGTTGGCGGCAGCATGGCATGGCAAGACACAAACATGCGCAAAGCCATTCCTCTGACGAAACGCGTCGCCATTGGTCTGAACAGGCTGGCTACATCCGCTGAAGAAAGAACAGCGGCGAACCTCTTTGGAGTCAGCAGGTCGTCTGTTAACATCATATTCCGTGAGTTCTGCGATGCAATTGTGCGACGCCTGGAGCCACGGTTTGTCCGCTTTCCAAGGGCGCAAGAGGTGGCCGAAGACATTCGCCAGTTTGCTGTCGTTGCCGGCTTCCCACAAGGAGTAGGCGCCCTCGGCGGCTGTCATATTGAAGTGTGCCTGCCCAAGGAGCATGCCACAGACTATTATAACTATAAGGGATTGTACAGTACCATTCTGTTGGCTGTGGCGGACCTCCGTTATAAGTTCATGTACACGAATGTGGGATCACCAGGTCGTATGCATGATGCAGCGGTGTTTGAGAGATCACGACTGCCAAAATGTTGGAAAAACGACCTGTTCAAAATAGAAGTAAAACAGATGCAAGGAGCACCTGTTGGGCCTGTCCTTTTTGCTGACCAGGCGTTTCCACTGCAACCACACCTGATGAAGCCCTATGCAAGGGCAGGGCCTGAAGGATCGAGCACAAGGGCATTCAACTACAGACTACACCAAAAGGTTAGAACCCAGATTGTGTGTCAAGGTTGTACATCAAGGTGTTTGAATAACAGATTATTAGATCATAAGGCTTCATTGAGGGGGGACACCTTGTTCTAACCTTTCGTTACATTGCAGGGAGTGCGGCTGTGCAGCCTTGCTGTCAGAAGCTAAGGTCCTCTCAAGATTAAAAGAGAAAGTTGCGCGAGAAATCGAGGAAGCGTTTTTTATTAACAGATCTGGCGAGACATGCGTAGCGAGGCCCTCTATCACGTTGCATGCCACTGAGATAGATTACTTGAGCGCCAGCCACTAATTGAATTCTTGTTTGCTCATGTTCTTTTTTGACCTCGTGACTTTTTTAACGTGTATATATATGTGCGTGCTTTTCAAATAAACTCAGTTGATAGTTTGCGCTATGTTTGTATAGTCCTTCTCTCGTCTTCGTTTTTGGCGCTAAGTCTACCGTAAGGTTGAATCATCAGCGGCCTCCTGAACCACCGGAAACTGCAAATGCCCTAAGCCACATACTGCACACACACGTCATTTCAAAACAAGCTAGTAGAAATGAATTGCAAACACAAAGGCATGGTTGCATGAAATCCAACCGTCATGTTGTACAATGATGTTTATTGCATAAATTATGTCGTCTACAGTAGGCACCATTCTGTGTGCACTATGTCTCTTCTTAAATACAGTGGATGCTACGCTAATGAATGAAAATATACATTAAACAAAGCATTTATTACCAAACCAAAGGCATTTTGACTATTAGCCACCTACGTCTAGATGCGGTTCTGGTCGAATTTTTAGATCTTTATTCACATCGTAAGATCTGGCTAAAAACCGGAAAGTGTGAAATAGGCCCTTTCTGGTTGACTGCTTTGCATGAAATCGATTCTCACAATGGGTGGCATCTGCAGGTACTTTTTCATATAAAGCTGTAATTTTCTGTCATACTGTAAACAGTGTGAAAATTCTGAACGCTGTTATATTTCTAAGCGTGCGCTGCTTCTTTAGGTTCCCAATAAGCTGAAATTTCCTAAAAAACATTTGTTCAAGGGAGTATAGCCTCCTGCCCATGTTAACATTGGATGTCAGTGTTATTAAATATGCTACGAGTCCCAAAATAGAATTTTGGAGTTTAGCCGGGGATTGGCAATCGGGCTTGTTGGAAAATCATCGGAACAATGTTGATGTAGCATGAAACGAAGAAATGGACATGATCAGGTGCACAAAAACACAACACTGTGCTACTTTTAATGTGCTTTATTGTGTCCATGTGTCTTGGTGCTACATCAAGGTTACAGTCCTGACAATTGGGCGAGGTGGTACTGATTCGACTGGTTGCGCAACACACACACGGACGAGATATAAATTGACACCAGGGGTGCATACTCACAACTGTTTTATTGGAAACAACGCAACGTACCTTTATCTTCACGGAGCACAGATGCCCCCGGCAGTGAACCCGAATAACTACGAGATAAAACGAGATAAAGTGTTCTGACAACTCGCAAACTTTCCGCTGAATTTTTGTGTACGTATCGCAAGATTGTTATTCAAAATAATTATTGTCGGTTCTATGCAGTTATCCACAAGCAAGCGGTCAGCAGAACAAAAAACGCGAAATGCGAAATTCTTTTAAAAACTTGCAGTATCTATGTCATATCGTTACATGCAGAATAAACCTTGTGTTTACTCTCAGCTTTCCTGCGCTGATTATCCCTGCTGTTTGCCAAAAAACAAAAGTGTGGGCAACATGCATTTATTTATATGCACAAAAATCTACAATCAGTGAAAAACGTCGGAAGGTTATTGAGACAGCCAACGAAAAGGCTGGCAAGAACCGGCGTCAAGAGGTGAAAAGGAAAGAACGGTTGCGCAGCCAACGAACAAGGCTGCGAAAAAACATAGGGGCTACTAATATTTATACAATGTTGGCGATACGTGCGACGGACAATGTTGGCTATAGCCATCCTCGCCATTATTGGCGATATATTCGACGCACAATTCTGGCTGGAGCCATCTATGCAAATATTGGGCTATCATTGGCTGCCATGGACGAATGTATATTTAGGTGTAGCTAAACCCCAAAAGGTAACGTAGGAGCAATATTTCTTCCGTAGTGCAAGGGGAAGCGAGGAGGAGAGCCCATCGCCTGCTGATGAGGCAACACCGGACTCCCCTGTGCAAGAGGGTACCCCCCTCGCGCCCTCTCCACATTTCTCTGGCGCAACAAGCAGCACAACGGAAAGAGCGGCCTCTGCGATTCATAAAGGGGCGGCTTGTTTGCCCTCGCGGTGGACACACCAACCTTCGCCACTTTCCTTGTTCGGAGGAGAGCGCGGGCGCGTCGTCTGCTATCGCACCTGCCCCTCCGAACTCTAAACCCACGCCCCCCTGCTCGCTCGGCTTTCAACCCTATGCGACCGCTGTCCATGGATGCCTTCACGGAAGCGGATTACGAAACGGCGACCCGAAGACGCAAGGAGAAGACACGGCTTCCTCATCGAAGTCTTAGGAACAGTGACAGAACAGTATCCTGCCCTCCATTCTACAGGAGCCCCTGAAGCCACGAAGCTGTGTGCACCGCTGGTTCCAGCCTTCAAGAAAAGGGATCAGCGCGCCCCCAAACCTACGGCTCCCGCAAAGAAAAGCGCACCAACCACACAGCGTTCCGCGTGCCCTGGGTGCTCTGCCCCGCTGGAGACTCAACAGGAAGACCAGCTTCCGGTCCGCTACACAGGAGGCTATCACCGCCCGATTGGGAGCAATCGACGGCACCCACCGCGTCCGAATTAACCGGTCGCAATGTTGTGGCCGTTGATGTCGCCGCGGGAGCAGCCCTCAAGCCCCTCCTGGCAGTGACAGCCATTTGCGAAATCCCGGTCCAAGCAAGGCAGGCGTCGACCAACACATGTAGTGGAGTGATCCACAACGTCGAACCGGCAATCTCAGATGAGGAGCTCTGCGAAAACATCGAATCGCAGCTCCCTGTTCTCCAATGCACGCGCACGGGACGCAATGTTGTTCTGGAGTTCTCTGGCCGTAAACCCTCGGACGACATTGAACTGCATAAGCAATGCCGACCATGAGCGCTAATACCAGCAAAGATCGCCCTACAAGCACAGCCACTCCTAGAGAGAGCAGCTCAGCTATCTCTGTGCTTGCAGCAGCCATCCGAGCCGCATTAGACGCTTTGCCGTCCGACTGCCCCATTCACCCGCTCTGCATAGCAGTGCTGGCCACACAGCAAGCCCTCACCAACCATGGCGAGTAAACACTAAACGGCGGCCGCGCATCCTTCCATGGAACTGTCGTTCTTCACGCCGCCGTCGCAGCGAGCTCGTTGAGCACCTTCGGCTCGACGTCATCGCACTCCAGGAAGCCCGTGTTCGTGACAATGAGTGCAACCTTCCTGGATTCACCGCGTACCACTGCGGCATGCGATGTGAGGTGCACAAGTGTGGGCTAGATGTTTGCAGCGAGCCTTCATGCGAAACTCCTGAACCACTCAACGGCCGTTCAAAACAGCCATGTAGCAGCGCGACAACTCTGTCGAGTCGATGGAGCTGCGGCATTTCGACGGCTACCCACTCGACGGCCTTTAAAAAGTGCCCGTGTGACACAGGTATTACGTGGTTTAATTATTTATTCTGAAGCCAGGTTTGCCCGCTTGTGTTTATGGACAACCTGCATTTTATGTTCTGAAGCCAAGATTTTAAATGTTTATTTTATGTATGTTGATTGCCTACTTGAATTACTTTAATGAAAAAGCATTCTCTTGGTCAGGGGTTCCAACATGGCTGACTTGCCATGGCAGTTGCGTTACCCAGTGAGCTGACCAGGAGGTTAGCTGTTAATAGCTGTATAGAAAAATAACCCAAAGCATGCCTCTAGTGGCCATTATATTGTTACCCGTATAATTGCAATGTAAACTCTGTGCGTGTCTGTTTCTGAGTTGAGCTTTATCTTGAAGATTTTGGGCTGTTCAAGCCTAATTTGTGAAATCTTTTTGTTTCAGACCTGGAGCTCACAGCTTCAATTTGTGTACTACAAAGCCTTGTCAAAGAGAGGTTGGAGGCCTTTATTTCCCCCCTATGTAAGATTACCTGCAACTTTCATGGTGATAAGACTTTTGGCATCTTCCCATAAACTTCTGCAGTTACTGAGAAAATCCATTTGTATTCCATAATACTAGGCCACGTAATGCATGCATAAGCCACGTGCAATGCTGTAAGTTGGCCAGTTTTCACAAAAGAGTTTACATTTGGAAGAACAGTGCATTAGAGTTTTGATGGCTTTGGTGCTGTCATATCACAGGCAACTAATGGGTCGGTGAACAAAAACTATCGTTAGTATGTGCTAAGCATCGATGCCACTTCAGCAGCCCATTATGAAGAAAGTGATTAGAGTTGTGAAGCACGCTTATTGTTCTAAGTATTTGGAGATACCTTGAGTGTGTCGGTGCATCTTCTACCAACACAACAATGTCAAAGAGCTCGTTTCACAGATATTCTGGCATTGGCTGTGGTGGCATCAGTGGCTAAGAGTGAAAAGTCGGCGTTGTGTGTGATTGAAAATTTGATATAGATGTAAGGAAATAATTATGGCTCATAATTCTATCATGATTTTGACATGTAGCACCCCATAATTTATTTATTTTTTTGCAGCACCCACATGCTTCGTACCCTGTGCCGATGGTCACATATGAGGGCATTAGCCTGCTCGAGTCAACAGGGCTCCATGTTCAACTAAAGAAAGTGAGCATTGCCGAAGAAAACCTCCTGTCCACCCTGGCAACTGTGATTTCTTTGTACTGGGTCCTCGACACAGTATTTCCACTAAAGGCACAAAGAACTTTCGACTTGTTGTGCTGGATGGTGGGATTTGCTAGCGGTGTGCAGCCAACGCCTTCAGTGCAAGTGGCACAAACACTGCTGCAGTGAAAAAATAAAATGTATAAATTTTGCTCCTGTAATGACCTGCCATGTGTTTGGCAGAAGCCATTGACGAGCACCTGACACAAAAACGTCCATCAGTGAACTATCAGTGGAAGTGTGTCTGTTTACACTTTACGAAATCATATTTTTGAACATGTGCCACTGTGTTTTTCATCCAGGTCTTGCACTCATGAAGCCAATCCTGAGGCTCCTGAGCCAGACAGTCGTGCACTGCCAGTATACCGACGATAGCTGCGCTATCAGGCTGTCATATATTTTGGAGAGAGCTGTGCTATTGAGGCACCTGATGCTGTTGTCGCCGTTGCTGCCAAGCAAGTTAACGAGTCTCACTCCGACCTTGTAAAAGAATATTTGTTAATGAGCAGCAGCTTCACCATACCTCTGAAGATTCAACCCACTTACCTCTAAGGCTCAAAAAGTGTGACATGTTGTCCACGCTTTCAACAAAGGAGAAATGCTTTCATCAGAGTCTGATAACCAAAAGCAGGGATGAGGTTGCTGCAACTGCTTTTGCAGCAAGGCTGCAAGCATCAGTAAAAAGGTTACTTGGCGCATTATACTTTGTGCACCTACCTGTGTTTTCTCCGATTGATAAGCATACCTAATCACAGATGCCACACAGAACGGCGTCTGCGGAAACAAGCAGCAATGCCCATTGCGTCAAAACCGGGCTCAACAACTACGATACTCTGGTAAGTTCCCTTACGAGGTCAAGGTTCATTTGATATGCAGTAACTTCTTATGGTAAGCTGCAATTAAAGAATAGGCTAGATATTCTAGGCAGTCGGCCAAATCGTATGAAAGTAGTTCACGGATATTTAACGCATAGCATGACGAACATTTACGGATGATGACTGTGGAATCTCCTTCTATTGATATTTCATGCAGGAAAACAAATGGAAAATCAAGCCAGAGCAGAGCACTCCACCCCAATTGGCCCTGTGGTCGCTCAAGTGAAGATGCACACATATTTTGAAAGAAAGCTTGAAACTATCAATCGCAGGTTCGCCTTTCATCCACCCAGAGCAACCCTGGCTATGCTGCAGCCCAGATGGCATTTTGGATTCACACAGAACACTGTGTCAGGTCGAGATAATAGTGACTCATCGACCATGCACGCGAAGCAAGCTTTCTGCTGTACATCCACTATGTGAATGGCCAACTTCGTCTGAAGAAAACGCATCAGTATTATCCTCAGATTATTATTATCCTGTACACTTCGGGTATCACAGCTTCTTTACGTGTATTCATCACAGCAAAGCATCACTGTATGCGTAGAACGCGATGAAAAATTTCAGGCAGAATATGTGCCCAAGCTTGAGATCTTTCATTTTGAACATCTCTTGAGTGACACAGTTAAGAAGACCTAAAAGCATTCTCATTTTCTTGCTTCTTTTAAGTGCTATGTGATGTACCAGTGATATCGCTACTAAGACTTATACTGCATATGACAAATGAGGTGAGCAATGTTTCCCCAAGACAGGATAAATTAAAAGCGAAAGAGAAAAAGGAAGACGTAGGAGAGACAGGAAAAGGCGACTGCTGGTTTCCCCTGGGTGGGTCAGCCCAGGGGTGCCAAGTGCGTGAAGCCGGGGTCAAAAAAAAGAGGTGTGCTGCCTCTGCCGAAGGGCCTTAAAAGTCCAAATCAACGTAGGCTCAATCCCCAGGACCCCTTTTCCCCGGACACGGCAAAGCCACGCACGGCCGGGCCTGGGAGGAGGTCGCAATCCCCCCCCCCCCCCCTCTTCGTTGGTTCGGGTCCATGGTGAGGCCGCTCACCAAACGCCTACTTGCGCAGCCCTTTTCAGGGTTATCAAGTAAGTAAGATGTTCTCCCACGTCTCCTTTTCTGATTTTTTTTTTTCCAGTTCCATGAAATCGCACACTGCTGTGCCTCACTAACCTCCTGATGGCCGATTCTCTACCCCGAAACTTCCCTCGGGATATACATTGGTCGGCATCGCAGACCTGCACTAAGGCATGGGTACTGCTACTGAAAACAGCAGCAAGCCTTCTCCAAGTGGTGGTAGCAGGACGGCCAAGTCCACCCTGAATCTCTCCACTGGCAACGGCGCGAACACGGACGGGTATATTGAGGGTTGCCACGAACCTGCTCCACCAGGACCAAGACCCAAGCACGCCTTTATCGCGCCTGTGCACACGAAGGGGTACGAAACCATCAGACATCCTTCGAAATACACGACGAGCGCAGAAAGTTCAAAGAGGCAAGGCGAATGAGTAGACGAGCGCCGTCATCTCTTCGCCGCACGCTCCGTCCCCGAGCCATTCGCAAACTGCGACCGGTTCCAGAAAACCCGCCGCCAGCACCAGGAATGTGGAAGCTACGTGCGCCGAGGCCTCGCACATTCCCCTATTGACGTCCTTGACACCCTGTGCAGTTCTGTGGAATGTGTCGCCATCAGAGTGCGTCTCGGGGGGGGTGACACTGCGGTGGCGTGTTTCTATGTACACTCAGTCCATAAGTGTGACACGACTTTCGTGACACGTTTGGTGCGGTGTGTACAGGGTGATTGTGTCATCGTGGGGGGACTTCAACTCGCATCATACGGCGTGGGGGGAGTGGCCACACGAAAAACAGAGGCAGGGACCTCTTAGACTCCATCGCCGAGACAGGTCTCCTAATCATAAACACTGGCTGTCCGACTTTCCTCCGTTGCGGTGTTAAACGTAGTGCCATCGATCTGTCGATTGTGAGTGAGCAGTGCCGGTATCAGTGGAAGAGGGAGGCAGATACATGGGGCTCGGACCACTACCCCCCTTCACCTAGAACCGCTCGATCGGCGCCGCACTGACACACGCACCTACACCGTGACGGATTGGCCTCGGCAACTTTCAGCTGCTTCCCCACCATCCGGTGTCGCCTTCTTCTCCCACGTCTCCCTGCTGCGTTGACGCGGCTTCCCGCAAGTGCGTGGTCCCGATTGGAACACCAGTCCCGGATATTAAGTTACTTAATCTTCGGGCGGTACGACGCAGGCATCAGCGCCGGGCGACCAAGAGCGACCGCAAGGAGCACTGGACGGTTTACAACCGCCTTGACGCCGTTTGCCGCCAACACGCTCGGCAGAGACGCCATCGTTCCTGGGGCAGTCTATGTGTCACGCTGGACGACCCACGACACACGGCGAAAGCCTGGAGAATTTTCAGCGCCATCCTATGCCCTGCAGGACCACGTTTCCCGGCCCTAGCCATTGCTGTTGTGCGCGGACTTTCTTACCAGCAACTGCCCGAACTGCTGGTTGACTCCCTATGCCACAGTGCTCCCGGAAGCGTCCCTGAGGCCCTTCAACTACCGCAGCACCACCGACGGGAGTTGTACAGGCCTCGCCGCTTTTCTTCACCACTGGCATGCGCGAACAAGTGCGCACATAGTACAGCGAGGACTTTACCCTTGGCGAGCTGCGCGCTGCGCTGATGTCGCGCAAACGACGCTCGGCACCAGGCGCCGACGGCGTGACGTACCAAATGCTACGAAACCTCGACGAATCCCAACTCCCAGTGCTCTTGGCCGCGTACAACGAGGTTTGGCGCACGGGAATCGTGCCGCAAGAGTGGCGCGAAGCCATCGTGATTCCCGTGCTCAAGAAGGGTAAACCCGCCTCGGAGCGGCGTCCTATCGCCCTGTCTCGCTTACATCCGCAGCGGGCAAACTCTTCGAGGCCATGGCACTGCGAAGACTTGAATGGATTGCCGAGGCCCTCGATGTATTCTCGCCAGCGCAGACCGGATTCCGACGCTCACGCGCCACCGCCAACGCCCTCGCCGGCGTCATCTGGAGGAGGCCGGCCAGAATGGAGAAGCCGGCTATCTCATCCTTCTCGACGTTAAGGCGGCATTTGACTCCCTGCCACACCCCACCATCCTGGATGCGGTGCGCGCTCTCAGAGTGACCGGATTCCTCTTCGCGCACATCGCTGCCTTTCTCAGCGGCAGAACAATGCGTGTGCGCGTTGGGGGAGTCCTCAATGACCTGCGTCCCGTGAGTGTCGGGTGTTCTGCAGGGCAGTGTCTTAATAAGCCCATTCTTATTCAATCTTGCCCTGGCTGACATCGACGACTACATTCCCCGCGCCCTCCCCAGTGATGTGCGCGTCTCTATTTACGCGGATGACATTGCGGTGTTTGCGACGGGACCTCTAACCAGTGGCTGGCGTGTCTGCTCGAGCGTCCAAACCGTCCTCGACCCCATCGACGCGTACATCGGGGGCAAGGGGATGCGACTCTCGCCAGCGAAAACCGAGGCGATGTTGATGCACCCCAGCTATGGCGCCCGGCGCTACACACCCAGGTTCACACTCCAAGGGAACCTCCATTCCTTGGAAGAGGCGAGTGACTTACATGGGAGTTCTGCTTGACCACCACCTGAGATGGAAACCTGCAGTGAACGCCCAGCTCAAAAACCAGTGCAGGGCCATCTCTGCTGCTCGTGCGCGGCAACGGTTGCACGCCAAACCTCGCCCTACGCCTTTTCAACGGCCTGGCGGCGGCAGCTCTAGGAAGCATGATACACGCACCAAGATTCACGTATTCTCGCTAAATAATTTAATATCGCCTTATTTATGTGGGCAACTTTCGGTTTCGGTTTCTGGGTGCCAAGTTGGGCAGTGACGTAGAAGTGTACGAGGCTTGTTCACATGACCACACAAGGCTCGCGCGAAGATGCGCAACACTTAGCCAGGAAGCGATCGAAACTCGGCGAGTGATGTAGTAACCGATGCTTTGCCGGTACGTACGTTCTGGAGGTAACGGAGGTCCGGAGGACACTCACGTCACCAGATATGGTGTGAGTCACTACAACTTTCGTTGTCCTTCCTATAGATCTATGTCAGTTTTGATGCGCTAGCGATGGGCATCGATCGGGAGAATGAACATTTAGCTACACTTTGAAAGTGAATTAAAATATATTCAAAACGTTTGCTGTGTCCGACCCTTTGTGTAGAGTGTCCTTGTATACAGAGGAAACCCACAACAGGCTTGTTATAGCCTCAAAATTTTGATGGCACCACCTCTTTAAGGAGAGGTGGGGGGTGTGGAGTGTGCATTGTTGTCAAATAATAGAATGGCTTTTTAAACTACCACAATGTTTGCGTTAAGCAAAATCGTTCTTTCTGACCTTCTTGATATCTTGTTCCTTCTTCTGCTTCATTTGTTTTCCCCTTCTTTCTTACGTTCCTCTTTCCCTCTCCATCCTCTTCTCTTAACATGGTATAAGACGACACACACACGTCGTAATATAGCGCCCGTCTTGTGCATGTGTTCCTTACTTGTGTCTGCGTCTGGTGTTTTGCACTACGAATATGATTACAAGTGATGTAAATATTGCTATGTCTTGAAAAAGACTGAGTTCCCGTCGAAACGCCGGCAAAATAAAGTTATGTGAAGGAGCATCTACTTACATATAATATATATATATTCGCACTTTTCAGATGAGCTAGCGTCAATGCTGTGATGGCTGATGATGCAATTTTGTTTTAAAAATGAGTAGAAGCCCTTATGAAAGCGGCTGAGGAGAAGCGCCGAGTCTTCTCAAAATATCCCGTTGCGCTCCCATGAGGCTGAAGTGAACCCGAGGATCGGCCGCAGAAAGCACACTGCAGATACAGTGGAACTTCGGTTATACGTCCCCGGTCCTGCGACGACCCGCGTTTTACGACGAGTTGGCTTGGTCCCGGCAAAACCTCCATAGAAATAATGTATTAAAAACCTCAATTGCACGACGCATTTATACGCCGGCCCCGCCTCGCACGACGCTTCGCTGGACCTTCCCAGAAAAAAAAGAGACCTACGACGACGCACGCGGGCATCAAGGCCGGATAAAAAAAGTCCGGAGACCGAGGAACCGAGTTCTCGCACGCTATCCGCACACATTCTCGCACACTATCCGCGCTGCCACCGCGCCACCACAGGGCGTCTTCAATTTGCGGCCACGTGGTCGGCCATTGCTAGCCAGAGCCAACATCGGCCAGCGCCAGCCGGAGCGCATTCGTTTTGTCGCTTTGCGCTGCGCACTTTCGTTCCGGTTTCTTTTTTTTTTTTTTGTAAGAAAAGGGTGAGGGGTCTAGGTTTTTTTTTTTTCTTCTTCTTCTTTTGGATAGTTTTGGAGTGACCGGTGTGAGCAGATAATACGGCAGATAATTACGAGCTCGCTTTTATGCGACAACTTTCACTAGATTTCGCGTCGACCTACGTTTGCGACAGCCGCGAGAACCGGAACTAGCTGCGGTCTAGCTATCAGAGGGCTGGGGCATTTTAACCGCACGCGATTGGTCGAAGCTTGTGCGGACGTACGCACTCGCAAAAATCGAATAGGCCTTGAGCCTTGTTGCCATTTCTTCACGTGTGTGCCTTGACGGTGGATTGTGTGCTGCAGCTGCTGTGTCCACGTGCGAAATTTTCTGTCTTCCGACATTGGTGTGCGAAGAAGTTTTCCGAGTTCTTGGCTGCAAGTGCTGCGTCTCGTGATGTCGCGGAACAGAAAACTGCTTACGCTCGGCGAAAAGCTTCGCATAATAGAGGAGGCGGAGAAGCGGAAAGGAGCAACAAAGGCCAGCATTGCCCGCGACCTGAACATTCCCGAGTCGTCGCTGAAAACGATCCTCGCGAAGAAGGACAGCATCTTACTGAATGCGTCGAAGTTCGGCTTGAACAGGAAGGCCGCGAAAGATGGCAAATACGCTGCCATGGAGAAGGCCCTCGTTAAGTGGTTGCGTCAAGCACGCAGTTCAGGAATTGCCGTGGATGGCGCAATTTTGAAGGAGAAGGCGGAGATAATTGCTTTGTGCTGCGGGATTGATGACTTTAAAGCCTCCAATGGCTGGTTAGATCGTTTCAAAAAATGTAGTGGAGTTGTGTACAGCCGCTGCTGTGGAGAGAGCTTGTCAGTCAGCTCCAAGACTGTTGAAGAATGGACTGCATTGCTACCGGAATTGATACGCCAGTATAAGCCCTCCGACGCCTTCAACGCAGATGAGACTGGATTATTTTATAATATGCAGCCAGAGCAAACGTTGACATTCAAAGGAGAGAGCTGTCACGGGGGTAAGCGAAGCAAAGAGCGTCTTACAGTATTGCTTTGTGCCAATGAAGACGGCTCGGAAAAGCTTCCTCCCCTCGTGATTGGCAAGTTTGCGAAGCCGCGATGCTTCAAGAATTTGAAAAGGCTGCCATGCCGGTACACTTACAACCGCAAAGCCTGGATGACGGCTGCTATGTTTTCAGACTATCTGCAGCAGCTGGACTCGAGGATGGGGGCCAAGAATAGAAAGATTCTTCTCCTGCTGGACAATGCACCGTGCCATCCATCAGACACATCGCATCTGAGGAATGTCAAAGTTGCATTTCTGCCTCCCAATTGCACTAGCCAGCTGCAGCCACTTGACGCCGGCGTCATCAAGTGCATGAAGCAGAAGTACCGAAAGTTTCTGGTGCAGCGTCGGCTGGCAGGCATGGAAAGCAAGCAGCTGGACAGGAAGTCGGATAGGTTTAGCGCGATTTAGACGAGGACAGGAGGCACACAGAACACAGACGAGCGCTGACTTTCAACTGAGTTTATTTGCACTTCAACAGCCTTTTTATGCGCCAAAACCTGCCTGTATTACCAATACACAGAAGAGCAAGATAAAAGACGATGAAAAGAAACCCAGGAGCCGTAAGCAAAAGGAAAAATGAAAATTCACATGGCTACAGCGGGATGAAATGTCATTTTCAAATTTTCATTTTTCCTTTTGCTTTGAGCGAGAGAAGCAGAAGTGCACCATAAACGCCGCCTGCAAGAATCCACGGAAGCAACGAGGGCTCGCACAGCCGAAGCATTCTCGGCAACAGAAACCAGCAACATCATCATCATGACAATGTACCTTGCTCCAAACGTCTCCCCAAGGAAACGTGGAAAGGTACATCGAGAAGGCGATGCTGCACTACGAGACCACGTTCAAGGACAACCCTTTCGTACTCACCGGGGATTTTACCGTTGACATCATGAATGACCACTGGCTAGTGGTCCAGCACATGGTGTCCTGTTGCGCTCTCCGGTGCATTTCGTACGATCATAAACACCCTACTACAATCAGGGGAACGTGCATAAACCTTGTCTTTTGCAACTTAAAGCTACGACCTCTGCAGCAAGATCAGCGGCACAACCTTCCCTTGACTCTACACTTTATGGACCACAACGCCGTCATACTCAAGTGAGTAAATAAAGAGCAATTTTAAGGGCAACTCTTTCCGGAACTTTAAGTCGACCCATGAGCTGCTTCGCATGCCACTCAGGGTCCCTTTACAGGGAGATATGTGTAATTCTTTGCTTAAAATTGTAACAAACTCTAGTTTAATTTCATTTTTTGCGTTACAGAACAAGACGCCGAAAAGGCACTTGTTCAGCTTCAAGAGTTGTGCAGCTCATCCGAGCTAAACAAGTCTATTCAGGTGAATACGATGGACATCAGCAGACAAAAAATCAGGATTTCAGACATGATGCTCTCTGACGCCCACCTAAATACCTTGACTGGTGTACCTCATCATGGACTTCAAAACCAGATTGTTTCACTTGTAGAGAAATACGAAGAGGCAAACAAAACGGAAGATTCCGTGAAGGAGAGTTATTTAGGTGCTCATGGTTCTGAAACAGGTCATGTCGTTTTCGTGCCTCAGTGTGCTGTTTCAGTGCAGCATTCCATCAGTACACAGATATTTTGTGCACACACTCCCCCTGGTTGCTGCAGTGCTCAAAACTGCCATTAAGTGGCCATCAAATGAGGAAATATTAAACAACATGCCATTGCACTTTAAGCATTACTCACAAGTGAGAGGTGTCTAGATTGCACTGAAGTGCCAGTTGAAAGGTCACAGTGTGCGAAATGCCCACTACTAACTTATTCACAGTACAAGCCCACCTACACTGTCAGATTTCCGGTATGTGTAAGTCCAGCTGCCACTATAACATTTATTAGTGAAGCTCTTGGTGGACGACCTCGAACTGGGTGGGCGGCTCCCCACTGCGGGTTGTGTCATTTTACTTACATCCTCCGAACAAGGCTGGTGTCCAGCCGAAAATGTTAGGAGAAAATAAATATTTGTTTTGTGTCCTATATTGCAGTACTTTTGAAGTTTTTCACACGTACGTTTGTGTGTGTGTGTGTGTGTGTGTGTGTATGTGTGTGTGTGTGTGTGTACATATATATATATATATATATCTCACAAAGTGGAAATCTCACAAAGAAAATGTTGACGGCATGCAAAGAGCCGTTATGGCGACTTACTATCACATAACTTTGAATGACAGCGAGTCTAACCACAGCCTGTGTCCGACAGGCACAGACTCTTGGTGCCGGCAGAATGTGGCAGCTGCGAAAGGGGCGCCCACTCCAAGACACTGGTATAATTTGCCACAACATGTATGCAAGGCTCTTCTGCCAGTCTACGAGCGCCTATCAGAAAGAGGGCTTTTAGAAAGGTGCCAAAGGGGTAAAACCCAGAATAGTAATAAAAGCCTTCGTTCTAGGATCTGGGCTTTGCCACCTAAGCAGTGCCATGCTTCCCTGTTCACGGTTGAAGCTGCAGTTGCTGAGGCAGTGATGAAATACAACTGCGGCAACATGAGAACATCAACAGGTACCCTGGATGAGCTCAATCTGCACGCCAGCCTCCCAAGCGTCAGGTGGATGACTGAGGAGGACAGGCGTCGGGTGGCCGACCCTAACCGCAAGCGTGCCTCAAGCGCGAATGTCCAGCAAGCACTAAATAATAAGCGCCACTTTAGTGCTAAGCATCAGTCCGATTATGTTCCTGGTGGCTATTAGCATCTACATTGTAAAATATGCACATCCTTATTGTTGCTTTTTGAATAAACTGTGTGTTATTTGTTTTTTCCATTTTTTTCTCAAAATATAAATTTATGACTCTGTTAAATCTGGAGGCCTCAATATCTCGGCAGCTAGGGCAGATAGAACAATAATTTTTTTTTGCAATTGAAACATGTATGTGTATAGAATCCAAGCCTGGGAATGGAATTTAGAGAACATGTCTTTTTAATTAATTACTCATCAAAACTGTAACAGTTGCCAACTAAATTTTAGAATGGAAAGTTCATTCTGCTGTAAAATAGCAAAGAAAGGAAAGAAAGAAAAAAAGCTCTTCCATACTTTCAATCCTTAAGTGTATGTTGCCATATCTTAAATGTCGCTTTTAATTAGGGACTTTTTTTTTTCTATCGAGGCCTTAAACAATGGGGGGGGGTCAACTTATCTAAGGAACGAGATGAGCTACAGGAAAAGTAGTTACATATTTGAAATGAGCACAAAACACTGCACAAGTCTGTGCAGTTTCACCAAGATCGCTGAAGAAATAAACAAGAAGATGTCTAAGATGAGTCTGCCTCCTTAAAGCAGAAGGTGCTACAAGAAGTCCTGCTGCATTTGTGTGAAATGTGTATAATGGGGAGAGTGCTAGGAGCGAGATAGAGTCCTTGACATGGAAACAATCGAATGCTCCAGAATGGCACAGACATCGAAAGCGCCTTGTCACTGCCAGTGTTGCTCACACTTGTATGAATGGAGTGAAGACATTTTTTTTCGTTCATAAGGTACGCCCAACATTTGACTCGTTCCTTGCATTTATTTTAAGAAATGGGGCAATAGCTACACTAGCAATGCATGCCGCTATTGCAAAAGAAAGCACAGCACATATGGTATATATAAGGCATGGCAGGAGGCCATAGGCCATACACTAGAACTGCTCCACAGAGACCTCATTTTGCATGAGGAATTTCCGACCATAGGTTGCTGTCACATTTGGGAGGCGGCCCTCATTTTGCATGAGGAATTTCCGACCATAGGTTGCTGTCACATTTGGGAGGCGGCCAGGTAAATACAGTAAAAGAAGAGGAAGATGTCAAGTGTAGCGCGACGTTAAACCAAGATGATAGAAGAAGATGACAACGAAGTGCAAGATATAAAAGAGAAGATGACGTGGGCATAAGGGCTGGAGTGTTCAAAGGTCAGCGCGTGAGCTGGGTACGAGCGTCGCCGGCTCGTGTTCCGGGCGCTCGAGCTCCTACGTTCTACGGCAACGCACCATAGCCACCGCCTGTGCGAGGACACGTCCAGGGACCTGGGGAAACTACCAGCAACGCCCAGGAAGCGCCAACGGCTCTTGTACCGTGCGCACCGACCTAAGGCCCCACTCTGTAGGCATCGACGAGCCAGTTCCTCTGTCAGGGAGACGCTGGCGATCTCAAGGACCTGCGACGCCCAGGTCAACGACCTTTGAACCTCTCAGACTCCGCAACCACGCCAACACGCGTCCTACAACGCACCAAGTCCGCCCCCATCGACTCGGACGCCAGTGCCTGGCCTGGTCATTTTTTTACAACCCCTTTCGTTTCAGCCTTCTAGTTTTTTTATGCTCACACGAATAAAATTTTGTGAAAAAAAAAAAGAGAAAAACTAGTTGTCAGTTGGTCCTGTGGCACCCGAGGAACAACCTACACAGTACCATTCCTTCGATGCATATCACACGGCAAAGCAAGCGTTCACGAACGAAAACGTGTGAGAACGTGGTGATCGAACCGGTTAGCAATAGTAATGGGCACAACTACACCGCAGCAAAATATATTGCAAAAAAAATATCATCAAGCTAAACTACGCTAAACGCGCCCGCGCTTCGGCGACGTGCAGCCACGCGGCTGGTCGGCCAAGCGAAGCTCCCCAGCATGAGGACTCCTCGAAGCGCCACCACCCGCGTCATTCAGTAAGCGTGCTTCCTCTCCTCGGCGGACGACATACTAGCCAATATTCTAGGGACCCTACCTTCAATGCCACAGGCAACGATGTGAAAACTGCATTAACTGCAGGGAAAGCAATCTCCGCTGATCTGGGAACCCATGATCAGCGGATCCACTACAGATATGTTTTTTAGGGGCAAAGCTCCTTAGGGTGTGGGCCTGTCCCTCCTCTGTAGTAGTAGTAGTAGTAGTAGTAGTAGTAGTAGTAGTAGTAGTAGTAGTAGTAGTAGTAGTAGTAGTAGTAGTAGTAGTAGGTAGGTAGGTAGATAGATAGCCCCGTGTAGTGGAATGTACCCACTCCACGTGATAAAGATGACGATGACGCAGTATAGTGGAATGTACCCACTACACGTGATAACGATGAAGTGTAAGCGCGTTCCAGTATAGTGGAATGTACCCACTACACGTGATAAAGATGACGATGACGCAGTATAGTGTAATGTACCCACTACACGTGATAACGATGAAGTATAAGCACGTTCCAGTATAGTGGAATGTACCCGCTACACGTGATAACGATGACGCTGATGACCGTGAAGTATAAGCGCGTTCCAGACCACACATTCTCTTTCTGCCATGGATGAAAACGATCAAGCTTCGCCCACTCATCATCATTCACTTCGTTGATTTTTTTGTGTTAGCTCCCAGGCAAAAGTACGACAAGATGCAAATGGCCACCCGTCACACATTTTGTAAGGCTTACACAATCCTAGGTGGCTGGCGCAACATGTCCAAAGTGACAGAAATTAAGTGCCATTACCGGGGGACATGAGTTGGATTCTGGAGGCAACAAAAGAACGCAGCGGACTCATCCATATCCTGAAGTTCTGCATCATCAAGAACGCCTGCTACCTGTACCTCCGGGGTTCTGAAATTCTACAAAGATCCCCTCTTCCTTTTTCTAAGAGTTAGAAACTTCAACATAATGTGGCTTTCAGTGCGCACTGATTGACTGGCTGAGCAAAGGTGAATAAGCTGTCGCTTGTCATTGACACACCATATCGTATATCACGCAAGCTGGCGCTGTCACCGAAAGTCATCGTCTCAGAATAAGGCCCCTAACCGGCATGGGCATGTTGGCCAGTGCCATAACAACGAATTAATTTTCAAGAGGGCACCTTGTCAAGTGGGATGTACAGGTGGGTGGCTGTTGCCTTGTGTTGTGCTAAGTTGGGTATCCCCTGACAGACAAAGTTTCAGGGGCATATGCCCAGTTGGCCAACCCGTTGCGCTATATCTCTGCTGTTGGAACCACAATGAGTGAAAAATGTTGCACAAAATAATAGGCAAGTGGTTTCCATTTGGGACCTTGTGATACGAGAAAATGCACAGCACACTCTGCAATTCGTGGACGTTATTGAATAAGTGGATGTTTTTAGCGCAAGGAAACATGAGGGCGTAAAAAGAAGACACTACGACACACCGCTCTGTCGTCAGCTTCTCCTTTTGCGTCCTCATGTTTCCTTGCGCTAAAACATAACGTATGCAGTACCAACTAGCTGGCCAGTTGGTTTTATTGAGGCTTTCTTTCTTTGATGATATCAGATAACAGACAGCGGGTTCTGTGCTTTTCAGAGAAGTATGCGCGTGGTATCCTATGCTTTGCCATTCACAGGTGAAAGATTCTCTCTCGACTGTAACAGTGATGTATGCAGGATGCAGCACATACAAAATTGGCAGTCCGCCACTGAATGAACAGCATATCATGGGAGATGTCAGTGTTGCTGCTGCTCTCTTATTTGCTGGCTGCAACCTTGCAGTTAGTCGCTTTTTGCAAAATGCTGGCATTTGTTGCTTCAATGAAAGAATTTAACAGCGCTTGCAATGTCAGATCGCCAACATGGTGGTGTGTCGCTTTCCATGCCGTTGTCTTCAATATCCCTGCCTTCCAGTCATGCTCGTCTCAATCCTCAATGGTCAGCCTGTTGCGGCCAGCCCTTTCGACCACTGGCTGTCCATATCTGTCCGCGTTCACCACCATAGTTTTCTTCCTGTCAAGTTTCTATGGAGCAGTGTGGCCTGTCACAGATCACGGAAAGGGAACAGTTTCAACACACATTGCTGAAGCACAGCGCAGATCGTTATGGCAGCAGCAGCACCGGTCACATGGCTTTGCGGATGCCTTGTCAGGTATCCAACTATCGCATGTTGTCAATAATTAAGTGCGTGCATTAGAGCCACCATGCTTGCAGATTGCAATGACTTATGGAGAACACATAGTTTTGAAGCGTTCCTGAAGTGTAAAAAATATTCAATGGTGAACATTGGCTACATAACTGAAACTGTTTTTATCAGCATTCAAAGGCCACTTTCTGATTTCAAATTAATGCTGCAAGAACATGTCGACATGCGGCTATGGTATGGCTCTTGTTGGCATTCACATGATCTTTGCAGCGCACTGTCACATGTGTAGCTTTATAAGGACAAATGTTTACATAACCTCAGCAATTCAGTGGTAAAGCACACCAAATCTACTGACTTTCGAAATTCCTTATGTTAGCGAAATCGGAACAGAAGGCAGGCAACATTGGCAGGTGGGAGATGGCAGTCCACAAGGGAAGCAGTTGTTGTGCCAGGACAACATCCTGGTTACTGGTATCGACGAAGGAGACACCAGTAACCACTGCAGAATGCTGGCACCACTGCAGAATGCTGGTCTCAAGCGCAGGAAAAGTGTGTGATCCTGGTTCCCAGTGCTGAGTGCCTGGGACATGTCATCTCCCACGCCAGCCTGACCCCAGCCCCCCACGAAGATGAGGCTGTTCTGAAGGCACCGAAACCCTGAAACAAGAAAGAGCTGCAGATCTGCCTCGGCCTTGTCAATTGATACAGGAGGTTCCTGCTGAACCTGTCAGCATATTGCCACGCGCTATTCTTATTTTCACTTTTGTTGTATTCGGTTTTCGCCCACAAAGACCGTCAGTAAAGCTCAGCTCAAACCGCGCCTTATTGTTCTAGAACCTTCGCGAATTATTGTAGATCGTTTTGTTAAGATTGCGCGCAAGACGCGACCACTCGAGATTATTCCTGAGCTTGCGCGATGACCAGTGATAAGGCTAGAATGTTCGACGCGTGATGCATAAAAGCCGGCGCGCTTCACCGCTCGTCAGTTGATCGCCGGCCGACACTCTGTTCGCCGCTATCAGTGCCAGCGTGTATTGCTGTAATCTTACTTTCCATTTACCGGCCACAAGTTCGGCCTAATAAACAGTTTCATCTTGGACACGTCGCCTGCTGCCTACGTCGGCGTCACACCCACGTGACAATATCAACAGCTGCTGCACATTCCGCTTCGAGATAGTCAGCATTGGGCATGGAGTGGGCATTGAGCAGAATGTGGCCTTCCAGCACAGCAAGGAGCTAACCACCAAGGCCCCAGTGCTGGAATACTTCAATTCGCCCAAGCCTGTCATCCTTACTGTAGATACGTCGCCATACGATGAGCAAGCCGTCCTAGCGCACAGAGACAAGGCTGGCCAGGAACGCCCTCTGTCGTTTGCTTCCCGTCGTTTTTATGCTGCAGAGCAACGTTACAGCCAGGCTGGGGAATTTCCGTATGCAGGTTGCCCGCATACTATTCCAGTACCAGACCACACCCCATGATGTCACTGGGGTGTGGTCAGCTGAGTCGACCGTGGCCGAAGCCATTGTCGACTCGGCTGGGACTTTGGTATTTTATTTGTGTTTAATAACTGGGGCCAAGCACGTTACGAGCATGTGGTGCCCCCCTATAGTGTAGCTTCATTGGCCCGCCAGGCTTGGCGGGAAACACTGGTCATGACTATAATAAACACAGAGCGCAGCTCTCGGTCAGTAGCTGTGATCACCATCATGCTGTTTGGCCGTTCTTCATAAGTGTGGGTGCCTCAAACCCCCCTCTTGTCCACGATTCCAGGGCAGATTGCGACAATCCGGCTCCAGTACTCGCCCATTACGACACCGACACATCTGTCTCCCATGAAACGCTTTGCTATTCGAATAGTCCATAGGTGTATTTCTCATGCAGATGCCGAGCTTCAATAACTAAATATGCAAAACAACAAATTAGATACTCATGACCATGAAACAATGCCATGGGAAGTCCCATCCTAGAGTGGACATATGTGGCCGCGTTTCAATGTTCATGAGTGAAACAAACAAGTTGTCAGAGAACTATAACTGCACCACAGGCTCATAAATCATGTGCTCTACTAAGCACCAGTATCACAGCATCTTCTGTAACTACAGGATGTGCTGGAAGCTTTTGGGCACATTTGCTGGAAGCTTTTTGCACATCATTAAAACACAGTATACCTTTGTTCAATGGCTCTACCTAAAAAAAAAAAAAAAGAATACATGGTAAAGGACAGTGCTTCTTGTGTTCAGCTTCTGCTTATTGACACTTCAGCAGCGGAGTGACACATGACACTTGTGGCCTGACGGGCGAGAAGCATTGTCCAATGATTCCCCGTGTTAGGCATCGAGGGACCGCAAAGTCTCTTAAAGACGCAAGCTTATGCATGGGAGAACTTTTAGAATCAACTGAGCAACTGTAAAGATTTAAATAAAGCTCTCTTCTAAAGTTCATCGATCCAACCACAGCCCATCTTTGAAACGAGGTATGCAACTGCCTTCCTGGAATCGAGGAAACCAGGGCAGCCTTGAAAGCCTCAACCTCAAAAACTGGTACGAGTATACGAGGTGGACCTGGTGACATGGCACTGAATTTGTGGATTGGCGTTGGGTTTCTGCAATGAGATCTGCGAGGTTTCAAATTCTGGGTGGAAAACGTGGAGGACGCTTAAGCTTTGCCTTCAAGAGCAGAATGCAATATGATAATTGGGCCCAGTTTGCACCACCTTCTCATTTGCTAGCCAGGCTTTGGTTCTCAGTGGCCACTTCAATCATGCCACAAGTAAAGGGAACTCTGAGCGCACAAAATTGGCCATTTCAAACTAAGAATGCCCCAATTTTTTATTTCCTCCCTCATATAGCGCATTTAAAAAATTTTTGCTTTCACATACTCACTGATGCTTGGGGCAAACGTACCCATTCTAATTTTTATTATGAACCTATCTAGAGTCTTTGGATAAATGTTTAAAAACAGGCATATTTTGCGCTCTTTCACCACCAGATGTTTGTTGGCATTATTTCACAGGAATAAGTAATGTTGCAGTGAGCAAAGCAGAACTAATATATAGGATTACTTGGCAAAAAAACAAAAAAAAAACAAAGGCACTCTAGTTGCCAACTTTGAGAATTTTATGCGGACGTTCCTTTATTGGAATATTGACATTTCACAGTGTCAAAAGCAGCGTGACTGCGCGCGAGTGTTTCACCTTGTTCTCTTTCTTTTATTTGCTTGTTGATGGCGCCCTCTGGGTGGGGCGCTTGACAGAAACTTGAACATTAGTTTTCCTGGGCGTAATTTTGAAATTGCCTGGCACAAGGAAGGAGCAGCATTTAACTGCAGCACATAGTCGCATCAGTCCCTGTTTATGTAAGCAGAAAAAGACCTTGCGGCTGATTTTATTTTTTGTGGTAAATGCTTTACAACACAATAATTTTCGTTGTAGGTCATGGCACAACGCTTTCTCACTTTGGAGGCAGCAACGCTTTCTCACTTTGGAGGCAGCAATTGACCTTTTGTTCAGCCGCCCCGATGACAAACCCGAAGGATGTGTCTATATGCCAATTGCCGCTCGATGAAGATGGCAATATTACTGACGAGAAGCACGTGAACAAAAATGACTTTCCTGAAATTGTCCCCGATGATATTTGCGGGCACGCTGAAGTTATGCAATGCAGCGATGAAGACGTCGATTCGCCTTCTGGATGTTCGAGCCCTGAGCCAGGACGAAAGCAACCAGCGCCGAGGCAATTGACTGCTGCAAAAGGACAGAAAGCTTCAAAAAAAGGCTGGGAAAACAGAAACCCCAAAGTGCTCTCATACACCAGCACATGGTGACCGTGCTACCTTTGATAAAACACTTCCCAGCGACAGTCCTCCGTTGTTGCTAGAGGCATTTCCTGAGCTTGGGAACATGATCCCCTTTATGCTATTCAGCAAAATTATTTCTCTGGAATATCTTGGTTCACTGGCTGAACTGACTGCAAGATACGCACTCCAAAAGGGGGAGGAAGTGGACGTCACAGGAGCGGACATATGTCAGTCTTTTTGCTTCTTTACTTTTCAGCAGTTATCACTCTGTTCCGTCAGAGGACTCGTACTGGAGCACTGCAGAAGACCTTTGTGTGCCTACAGTGGCGACAGTGATGGCCCACAATAGGTTCCGGCAGCTAAAAAGGCTCTTTCATGTTGTTGACAAGACTCAGTTGAAAGCAGATGAAAAGATGGGCAAGATTCAGCCGTTTTAAGGGGGAGATGCTACTCGAAAAACATTTTTTCTTATTTCTTGACATAGATCTTTGAAATTTTAGGCGTAGGTAGAGCTTGTGATGCTGATTTCAAAACTGTAATTGTTTTTCCGATAGCTATAGTAGTTTCCAGAGTTACTAAAACTTTGATAACAAAATATAGGGTCTTTTGTGCACACTTTTGAGCTTACTAAAAATTTTCACACACATTCCCAATATGGCTCAATTTGCTGCACATGAGCAGTACAATACAGAAAAGTACCTCAAATGAGTGCTTAACTTGGTACCTTTGATAAAAAAAATCAAGGGCACCAAATGTATATTCCGGATCTCCCCCATCAGCTTATCAAGCTATGGAACAAAAATCTGTGATGAATATTGCAACTTCATATATAAATATCTGTATTCTAGAGTGGCTGACGAAGCTCTGTGCAAAATTTCATTAAGATAGGACTATTTTAAGTGCATGAAAGTTTTTGCACAACACATGAGAATTGCCTCAAAATGGAAATTGAGAAAAACGCATTTGAAAGTTATAAATGAAAGGTCATCTCTGTGGCAAAGATACGCTTTTTAGAATGACTTCTTTCATCATGAGAGCTTGGGAACCATGGTTATTTTGAGCGTGTGGCTTTGGTGAACTCCTCATGCGAAATGCAATGGCAAGCAGCCATGTGACCATTTCCAGGGAACTCTAGACAATCACTTCTTTATAGTTTTTAATAGCCACCTTGTGCTCTTTAAAAGCAATTTTAACCTACTTCAAGTTTAATTACAACCTTGTTTTCTTTTGTCAAGAAAGTAGAGAAACTAAGCTTGTGAAAGCAAGTAAAAACAAAAAATATGTAATTTTGGAAAAAAATTTGCGTTTTTCGAGTAGCATCTCCCCCTTAAGACGAAATCTCCGAATGTTTCCACCAGTTTGGAGGGTTCCACGAAAGCCTCAGCATCAACGAGTCAATGGTGCCCTCTTATGGCCACCACTCGTGTTTATCCTCGGTAAACCCATTCAATTCGGCTATAAGATCTGGATGATGTGCTCTTCGAATGGGTACCCCTATGCAGTGGAAATATATTGCGGATGAAACGAGAAGGACGACAAGACATCTCTCTGGTTAGGGTTGTTAACAACACGGTATCGGTCCTGCAAGCCCCTGAACAGCACAAAGTCTACTTTGACAACTTCACTTCGCACAGCCTCTTGACGAAACTGGCTGACCAGGGGATTCAAGCGACGGGGACTGTGCGAGATTTAAGAACCGGTGGTTGTCCACTGAAGAGCCTGAAAGATGGCGGAAAGGAAGAAAGAGGATCTTTCCACTACAAATGTGACAGGTGGCCTACACATGCAGGTGGAACGACAATGCAGTCGTCACAGTTTCTTTGAGCCATCTCAGCCACGAGCCTGTTGGAAGTGCGAAACGCTTTTCACGACGCTAAAACAAAAAGGTGGAGAGTCCTCAACCACATTTGATAAAAAAATACAATGAGGGTGTGGGAGGAGTAGATGTCATGGACCGCCTCCACGGCAGCTATCGACCAAGACTGCGAAGCAAAAAATGGTGGTGGAACCTTTTCAACAGTGGCCTGAACATGGCTGTCGTCGCAGGATGGCTCCTCCACTGCGAGCTTCACAAGGGAACTGATGCCGCCATGGCACACATCGGATTTCAGCGGGACATCACCGTGTCCTTGCTGCAGCTCAAACAGAAACTTACTGTGCAGCCGGGACCTCGGGTTCATCCGACACATGAGGACAGGAAAACTGATAGGTCACTACATCATCTCAGCAACTCAAGGGAGGTGCGCCGAATGCAATAATAATACAACGAATCAATGCCAACAGTGCAAGAAGCAGCTGCACAAGAACTGCTTTGCCGCCTACCACGGTTTATGAATCGCTCACTGTAGTACAGCCAGTAGTACGAAAGAAGAAATTTTTACAAGTTTTGTTCTTGATACTTATATTTTCTAGAAACATTATATGACGCTATATACAGTGAAATCTCGGTGATACGAATCTCGCGGGACCACCGAAAATATTCGTATCATCCGAAATTCGTATCACCAGAAAGCATGGAAAATTAGCATGTGACAAAAGAAAGCTGGCGTACATATTCATTTATTGTTCTTCAGGGCCGCAGAAATGTCAGGAAGAACTCTGAATGATTGTCAGTTAAGTTTCAAGATGTGGGCAATCATACCAGCACTCGTAAATGCACGGCCCGTACGCGTGTGTTTAATTATTGAATCAGGTGCGTCGTGACCCGTGACAGCAGTAGCCCCTTCCAAATTTTAATATGCTTTTTCGCATGACACCAGAGTACTGCGGCTAAAGTAACGGAAGAAGCGCTTTGACGCGATAGATCAAGGCCACAAAATTTTAGTACAATGGTCTTATGCACATGCAGTGTTGTACACGTTCCTCTAAAACAGGAACGCAAAACTCGTTCCTCGTTCCTTTCCAGTTTCGGAACGAGTTCC
Source organism: Rhipicephalus appendiculatus (assembly GCA_030522465.1). Lineage (NCBI taxonomy): Eukaryota > Metazoa > Arthropoda > Arachnida > Ixodida > Ixodidae > Rhipicephalus > Rhipicephalus appendiculatus. The sequence continues at coordinate 103,818 of JALIZH010021021.1, forward strand.
CGTTACAAGTTCCTCAAATGCAAAAGGAACTCGTTACAGTTACATTTGCAAAATTGGAACGTGTCGTTACATTAACGTTACATTTGAGTTTTTAATAAATATGTAGTGTCGGATCATCCTGAAGCGAAATAAAGTGAGAAATTTAAAGCTCCCATCGAGCTACATGTACCAAACGAATTTCACATTGCGGAGAGCAGGTTATACGTAGGCAAAGAAATCTAAATAAACGCCCCTAGACAAATTTTTTCGAAAACCGCCGGCCTTACTACATACATGTAACTGCAACTTTCGTGCTCGTCTATTTCAAGTCCAGCACATGCGGCACTTGTCAACGTCGGTCTTCACAGGCGCAGTTAGGATACTGCACTTCACATATTGAAATAAAAATATCCACCAATGCGCAAATATAATTGAATTTCTTGCAGAAGAAATCGCATCGAAAGGGACAATACCTAGGCGTTTATCGAGTGCTGATTCAATATTTCAGTGTGAACAGAAAATAATGTTCAGGATACACATTTGCGCCTCAGTAAAGTCCCCCGGTTCACAATCAGTAACATATTTCTGTATATTTCGTCCTCTGTCTGTCTATCTTTTGCTTTCTTTCTTGCCTTTCGTTCTCTATATTTTTTCTTTCTCTTTCTTTATATTTTTTTCGCTATCTCTCTCTCTCTCTCTCTGTCTCTGTGTGTACGTTCGCTGCGCCTTTTATCTTTTTTTTTTTCTTTTTCTCTGTCTCTCTATGCTCGTTTTCCCCTCCTTCCTTCCCTCCTCCTCACCATCACTTCTCCTTCCCACCCCCCTTGATATACTGTACTATACAAGGATATGCTATACACTTCTAGCATGCGCGCATGTTCCAGAAAAACGCATAGCCTACTTCATTAGTATATGGTCACTCAGCTAAGAGATGTATACGAGCAAATGGAAGGTCAACCAGAATGGTATATTGCACTGGTGAGGTGTTTATACATACCACCGTTCTAGTGTATAATGGGAAATGGTAGTTCTTTGATGTATTCGCTCTAGGGATGAATGCGAATTCTTCAGTACTATGTATTCGTCGTTGGGTCGCGATACTGAGCAAAATGAACATATCAGTTCTCTGTCTGTATTCAATTGCTTCAAAGTGCCATGCCTATTTTGAATAAATACCATGAAAGAAAAAAAAAACTAGATACCCGAGTGGTTACAACGCTCCGCCTTCAGATCGTGGATAGGCGACGTCGAATTTAAGCCTCGCCGAAAATATTTTGTAGCCAAGAATTCATTTCTTTCTCTATATCACTTCCTTTCGCTCTCTTTGTACTCGTTCTCTCGCCCCATCAGAGTTATTAAGAGAGTGCGTGCCGGTTCATGATGATGATAACTTTCTTTCTACGACACATGAAAACCTCGAGCATAACATCTCTGCTGTAAAAAAATCAACTGCTCCTCCCGCACGTGGTAAGCCTTGGCGTCTTTCGCTTCCCTGCGTCCTGGGAGGGTGCCTTGAAGTAAAATCCAGGATGCTTCGTAGTCACGTGATGGGCGAGCGCTACATTTTCGCGCCTCACGGCGGTCGCCAGTACGCCCCTGTTCTGCATAATGTGCTGCGTGCGTGCGCCTGTTGAATGCGGTGGAACGTCTACAGAAGGAACGCCGTTCCCTCTACCGTTCCTGCTTAAACGTAACGAGTTACCATTACAGTTCCACCGATCCTGAATGGAACGGTGGCGTTCCTCCGTTCCTGCCAAGAGGAACTAGTTCCTGGAACGTCGTTCCTCGGAACGCCGTTCCGTACAACACTGGTCCTATGTTACGATTTTGTTATCGCGGAGGTGTTGGGGATGTTTTTTTGGGAGATTTACGACCGTGCCCGCACAAGTGCGACCTCAACAGCCGCGGAATTGCAAGTTGTGAGGCCTGACTCCTTCGCCAAGACCGTTCTCGCCTTCTTTCGGACCTCGTCCACCTTTCATAGGATGTCTGATGCACGAGGCAGGCAAGTGTACAACGACAGCAGCCCGCGTCGACGCGTTAGGAAAAAAGAAGCATGGCACCAATGCCCTCTGTAATCTAAACGCGAAGGCACACGGAGGCACATTAGAGCCTCAAAGATTCGCGCACACAATCTTGGAGGCTGTGACAGGCGTTGCCGTGATGCGTCTCTGAATGTTTATTCTGACCTTAATAAATGTTTTTTTCTCACACTGTGATTTTGACGATTTGGTGGTGCGGCGCGCATGCCCGCGCGTGCGTTCCCGCGCTCGCACGTGCTTGGCGCGTCTTCCGCGACAGCGCGGACAGCACCTCTTCGTACCTGGCCGGTAGCGTATGTTCGCATCAAACGTCGCGGGGTGAAAGTCGGTTCGCAACAACCGTACTCCATTACGTTGCAGCCCAATAGGCCTTGGCTGGGACCAAAGAAAAATTCGTATTACCCCGAAATTCGTATGAGCTGTGTTCGTATCACGGAGGTTTCACTGTACATGGCTTGCACGTGACGTCATGATTGCTGCGGTCCTACTGAGGTGGCCATACTGGTGAACAGCCACACAGACAAGCCGTACATACCAGCTGTACGACTACAGTCTTCAGTGCCGCATCGCCACGCTCACTTTCTTTTATGCAAGCCGTTTCTTGTGCATCATGCCGCCGGTTGGCACAAGGCAGCTGTTAAATGTGACGCACTATTCAGAACTGACAGGGCAAGCGTGTTCTCGCTATGAGGAAAAGGTGCGGTTGTGCAACGAAGTGGATCCCTACATGCTTCAACCCGGAACGGACACGACTTCGAACATCTCCACCTTCCCAGGAGTGCCGCACGGCGACATCGTGAACTATTTGATTTTCAGCACTAACCTTGTTACTCTGGGCGAAATAAAGGCATACAAGTCAATGGAATCACACAGCCACTTTACCAGCGGCTGAGTAAAGAGCCTGTCTTCAAAGAAGCTTCGCGACCGTAAATTTGGTCGTGCTTGGAGAGGTAAGTTGAATGGTTCATCAAATTGACCCATTTGCCAGCCCCGAGTTATAAAATAGCGATGAACGAACGCTGCTAAATTAATAAATGCTGATTTTTGCACTTAGTTCTCATGCAAGTGCAGCGAGGTGCTCAGGCGCCAATGCATATTTCGATCGCGCATCTCCTTTGCTGTCCGTTTTGTCATAAACATAAAGGGATGCATGTAGTATGTGTGTGGGAATGTAGTACTGAGGGCTTAGTCACTGCATGAAGACCGTCATCAAGAGAGATCCACATTTGGCTTCATCAACACGCATCGGCCTGTGCTCGGCGCCGCTCGGCCTCCGCTAGCCGCTTTTCATGTCGCGCAGCACCTGCATGCTTGAAGCTGTAGCCGAATCGTGGAGACGGCACCCAGTCTGGGTTGATCTCGTCGAACAACGCGGACAGCTTTCCTACGAACACAAGAGCATCCATGTTCATCAGTGTCTTTATATCTCCTCTCTTTTCGCTTAACTACTACGAAGTGCGCTCCACACACACGAACGTTGGTGTTTTCTTCGTCGAATTGGCACGCCTTATGTGCGCCAGCAAGGTCCTCTGACGGTTGGCGCTGAACATTTTCATACGCTCGCATTGCCCTTCAATAACCTTTGGTATTAGAAAGAAGCTCATACTAGTGGGCTGCTTCTTTTTACCACATCTGTCACTACGATTATAATCGCCGGTGCGGCGAGGCAGCGCTAAACAAGGTCTAACCACTGTTCACCAATATGGCCGACTCGCTCCGAGCAGTGACGTCGAGTGACGTAGGTGCAAGCCATGTATATTATTCTTCAGTTATAATGAGGAAGGAAACCCGACTGCAAAGTCAATAAATGTTGTTCCCGACAAAATTTGTGTTTTGCAAATGCGAAACACCAATGTTCCAAAAGTGGAACATGCGAAAAAAATGTGCTTAGTCATTGTCAATGTGGCGGACATTTTATCACAGTTAATTTAAAAGGCCAATGCAAATTATCAACATAAATATCAGTTTTTATGGTTACATCATAGCACGGCATTTAAAAGGTTAAAATGAACAATTCTTAATCACCTTAAAAGAAACGTCATCGATACACATATAACATGACGCATGAAGATGATTGTATGCTGCACGAGCAGCACTGCACCAAAATCCTAGTCCACGCTAGTCTTCGAATGTGAAAAAAGCTCCACCAAATGCGTATACTTCATGATTAGTTTCAGCTCCGGCTCTTTGCTATTTGTTTTTGCCCACTGAATTTTCTTGCCCTGGTTATTTTCTAAATTTCAGCTGAACAGAGCAGTTCAACCCACTATGCTTTCTCTAGCTTCATTCGGTTAGTTTCTTGGGGTTGAAACTCAGTCAGCATTGTATTAACTAATTATTTTTCACTGTTGCGTTGACATGTTAATTTTTTGCGCTATAATGTTTGGACAGAACCATCATATTATGTAGCTTTGCACACTGATCCCAAAGAGCCTCATGTGCGACGAGTACTTGTCAGATCAGTTACAAGTGGGCGTATATTTTCCTTTTCAGGAACACTAAAATATATCTTTGAAGGCCCAGATGTGGTGGAAAGATGCCACAAGTCACTTGTCAGTGCAATGAAGCTTGCATCCACAAGAGGATGCCCTGTGAGTGGCGTGAAAGGCCCATCAGCTGTTGCCAACCTGCGGATGTTGGACCTGGTTTGGGGCTTTCCAACCGATTATTTACACTGTATTTTGGAAGGGGATGTTTCCCAATTGATGGAATTGTGGCTCAGCTCCGCAGGAAATGAATGGTACATAGGTAACAGAATTGGTGTGCTAAATGACCGCATCATGAAAATTCATCCTTCCGGATTCTTCACCAGGTTGCTGAAGTCACTTTCAGAGATATTCTGGAAAGCCACTGAATGGAAATATTGGCTTCTGTATTACAAAGTGGCTTGTCTCGAGAACCTTTTACTGCATAAGTACCTGCTCGACTTTTCTTAGCTTGCACATAGCAGCTACGAGGGTGGTCTGAAAAGTTCTCGGCCTCAATAAGAATCACGTGAGCTAGAACTTGCAGCACTCATGTGCACGTTCATACAAGTCTCTGCAAGTCTCAGATGAAATGCCATCTAGTGCCGATTAGAAGTTTGGCTTTGACAGTCGATCACAGCGGGTGTAGTGTGAAGCACCGTAAGGCATGGAGAAGCTTGAGTACCCTGCGGTGATAAAGTTCTTTGTAAAAGAAGGTTTATCTCCGAATGAAATTCATCAAAGGTTTGTTAAAGTTTACAAGCAAGATTCACCTTCATACTCCACAGTCAAGAAATGGGCTGCTGAGTTTAAAGCGGGGGAGAGAGAGCCCTGAAGATGACCCGCGCGAAGGGCGCCCAAAAAGTGCAACAACTCCTGAATTGATTGACCATGTGCACGATATGGTTTTGGAAGACAGGAGAGTGAAGTTGCGCAAAATTGCCGAGGCTGTTGGCATCTCAGTGGAACGTGTAGGTCACATTTTATGTAACGAACTACACATGAACAAGCTCTGTGCAAGATGGGTGCTGCACATGCTTACTCCTGAGCAAAAACGCAACCGCATGATGATGTCACAGCATGCTATGGAGCTGTATAACAAAAATCCAGCGGACTTTTTGCGCAAAATTTATAACAATGGATGATACTTGGATTCACCATTACACACCGGAATCAAAACAACAATCAAAGCAATGGACTGAAGCCTGGGTCCTCTGCACCAAAGAAAGCCAAGTCAGTTCCCCCGCAGGAAAGCTGATGGCCTCTGTTTTTTGGGACGCTAAAGGCATTCTGCTAGTGGATTACCTTGAAAAGGGTAAAACCATAACTGGGGAGTATTATTCTGACCTTTTAACTCAATTGGATCAGAAAATTCGTGAGAAAAGAGCAGGTTTGCAGAAAAAGAAAATCATCTTTCATCAAGACAATGCACCAGTGCACAAAGGGCATCTTGCAATGGCTAAATTGCATGATTTGAAGTACAAATTGTTGGAGCCCCCCACCCTATTCTCCTGACTTGGCCCCGTCGGACTACCACCTGTTCCCTAAAACTCAAAATCTTTCTTGGTGGGCAACGTTTTTCATCAAATGAAGAAGCGATAGCTGCTGTGGATGAGTACTTTTCAGAACTTCCACAAAGTCATTTTAAGGATGAAATCCTGGCTCTGGAACATCGATGGACCAAGTGTGTAGAGTTGAGAGGAGACTATGTTGAAAATTAAACCAATTTTGAAGGTCCAAAACGTTTTTTTCTACATCAGGCCGAGAACTTTTCAGACCACCCTTGTATTTGCTGTTGAAAGCAAGCATAAAATAATGGGAAATCTCGCATGCCAATTTGTTAAAGCATTTTGTACAAGAAATACCAGAGCTGTACAGTGAGAACACTTTCACATTTAATGTGCACGAACTCGTCCACAATGCAAAATCAGTTCAAATGACAGGGTCAGTTCGGGTGACTTCTACATTTCATTTTGAAGGGGGAAATGGCTATCTCACACTCGTGTCTGCCGCAAAAGGTGTGCCTCAGAAAATAGCCTAGCAATGTATCATGTGGGAAATGGGAAATGTTGAAGTCACTTGAGAACATTGTATTCCTCCCACCTATCTTGAAAAAGAAGCAGCGAATCATTTCCCCCAAAAAATTATTTCCTAGTTTGCTTATGCTGAAAGGAAATAATTTGGGCCTCAAAGGGTTATTGCATGGGGTCTTGAATCGTGGACACATTATGAATGAATGACAATGATCGCATCTTTTACACTGCTCTTATGCAAAAGTAATGGATCTACGTATTCATCAAAAAAAATGAAAGCGCGTCGATGTAATATACACTTGTTTATTTGTTTTCTTGATACTCTCAATAATATGACCTTCCGTTGGTTGGGACATTTTTTTCTGGTCACGTGAAATCTGAACTAACGAGCTTTCACTATATATGTGAATGTGTATGTACATGTTTGCGTGTATTATTCTATGAGACCTTGTTCTGTGAAGAGCATTATTTCGTTCAGAGTTGTTACACTGCAGTAACTGACACTGTGTGAACCATAATGTAGTTTTCTAAAAATGAACTGCCATCTGGATCAAGAGGTTATTTATTTATTTATTTTTTTTCACTGATTCCACACAGCAGACCTCAAAAAGAGGCGATGCGCGGGTTTCTTGAGCACTTTATCAACATAATCATTGCTGTTCTCAGTGTGCCCAATTGAGGTCAGCATAGTCATGCAGCAGCCCATATAAAAACCATCATTATTCTCTTTTAGGGTAATCGCAGCACTCAACCCAGACAGAAGAGAAGGACCAAGGTTGAGAAGTCAAGGAAGCAACACTGCCTCACACCAAAAGTGGCGAACTTAACCAAAGCTCTACGAGACTACGAATTTTAAATGTTTCACCAGAAATTTCGCATTGTCATCATGCATATACATATGAGTATACATTTTCGAAAACCAGTTTGAATCTGCAGTGACAAGTTGTATGCTGTTTTCATAACTTTGAAGCCGTTTACATACATGCGGCATTTTCTGTGATTAAATAACGATGAGTTTCTTTTGATATGAAAGGAGAATACAGTGAAACGTGCCTGTTTTTATTGCATTATTTATTAGGGTTCTGGAAAACATCTTCCTGCGGGTGTGGCTCCAAGAACTTTAAGGCATTAACTAAATAACAGGAAGACAAGAGCAGAAAACATATAGTCTTTGTGACTCGATATTCCAAACTAGCACTTATCACATGTCTGTAAACGAAAATGATAGTAGCGAAATAACAGGAAAATGAAAACAGAAAACTGACTTTTTTCTGTGACTGAAAACTGAAACGCGTTTTTAAGCGTGAAAGTTCCGTACAATAAAAACGGAAAATAACAGTGAAATAACCGAAAGAAGACAAACAGAAAAGAGAGGATTTTTCTGTAGGGCAAAACTGAAGATTGCGTTTATGCAGACAATTTCTGTAAAAGTTCTGTAAAAGTAAAATGAAAAAATATGTTAAAACATAGAAAACTACAAAACAAGAAACATAGCTATACAGAAATTTCATGGCAAGAGAGCTGTCAGAAAATTTGTTTTTTTTCAGATAAAATATTTTTTACAGTCAGTACGATCTTGATGTGCAATGAACATAATTAACAGTATTTCACTATGTAATCTGTGCATTGCTACGCAAGACATTGCTCACAGCCCCATTTCATCAATTGTAAAAAACTTACGTTTACTATGTATATTGCTCTTGGTTTTACATGCTAATAGGTCTACTCATGTTTGTTTATTCTGTGCATTAGATGTGTATTATTTCACTAGTTGTAGAAATAGCTCAGTCATGCCAATGTAGAGGGGAGGTTGCTAATAAGTCATACAAAAGGGACAAAGAGTTGCACAGAATCAATGTTATTTTAATTTGTCACGTCTTTGGTCAGCTTTATATTATTCTAGCATTGTTTGCCACACTGCTGAATAATCAACCCTTAATTGTACTCACTACACCCTGCTGTTGCATCTAGAGTGGACTCCTAGCCACATGTGTGAACACGCCTTTGTACTGTGCCATGACGAACTGGGTGTGATCGGTTTCCCCCTTTGACATAATTAACCCCTTAAGTGCTTTGGATGAGGAGAGCACGTCCTGCCCAAACTGTCCCCAAACTGCTTTGGACAAGCAGAGGTCGTCCTAGCGAAATAGGTACTACCCTTTAGTGTACAGGACGAGAAGCGTTCGTCTGTGGCTCAGATTGCGTGTTATCCACTAGATGGCAGCATTTACTCGACGATTTAGTTTTCTCCTGCAGCAGGAGCGCGGTTTTTGTATCGAAAGATGGCGTGCGGTGATGGCGACCCATGCATAGCTGGCCCGTCAACACGAAAAAGAAGCTTTTCATTTCCGTCATCTTCTTCGAGTGATGATGATTCCGATATACCGTAAAATTTCGAGCAAGCGCCCCCACCCGTACAAGCACCCCCCCCCCCCTTCCACCGCTCCGCAACAACGCACCCAGGCAACGGTGGCCTGCCACATCCAGTTGACGAAAAAAAAATTTCCGTGGATTTTTCTACAAATATTGTGTTTTTTTGTGGTCCTGCTGGCTGCCATGAATCCAATCCAATCCAATCCTGCTTTGCACTGCAGCCCGATTGCTCCGCGCCATTTGTTGCTTTGTGTTTGCGGTGAGAGCAAACACAAAGCAACAAACACAAGCAATCCTGGGCCTAAATAAAGTTCAGTGTAATGAAATTTTAATCCATGCGCACTGCGTTTTTTTTTTCTGGTGCGAAAATTTTGCCGCCATCTTGAATTTTGGTGCCGTTCCGAGATAGCGCCCCCCCCTGGGCACTTTGCCGGCAATTTCGACTTCGTTGGGGGGGGGGGGGGCAGTGATGTTCCGTCCTGGACAGAAGAATTCCCTTTCCGAGGCCCGAATATTCCCTATTTCCGGCATTTTTCCCCGCATACATCGCCAAAAATCCCCGCATATTTCCCTGCACAAAAAAGTATGTATATGTATATATATATATATATATATATATATATATATATATATATATATATATATATATTGGTAGTTAGCAGCACCATGTCGTTTTAGCGAAGCGTAGGAAATATCTGCTTTTTTATACCATCGCATGGTCAACGCAGCGTAATAAACTCTGCGGTGTTTAGCATTACGTATCTATGCATTTTCGAAATGAACACACACACTGCCGAATACGTACGTATTGATATTGCGCCTCAAATATGCGTAATATTCGCTTTTTGAATGACAATGTTCATAAGTATGAACAGGTTCACCAGATCAAGATGGGCGGGCTTTGAGCACGGGCTTAAACTTTCGCCGGGCCGCTGAATCGCTGGCCACACAAACCAGCAGTCAGTCAAATCAATGTCTTCAATGTTTCTGCGTTGAATTATCCCAAGAAAGACCATGGTCTTTAAAAAACGAACCTTAGAGGCTGCGGTTTGGCGCGCTATATGCACCAGAAACGATTGCGACATGCGAAAGCCTTATGTCCACAGTCTTTTGATCGTTTTAAAAAAAAGTGCGCCGCCCCTCAAAATTCCCTGCAATATCGCGAAGATTCCCTTTTTTCCCTTTCGTCCAAAATGACTGTCGAAAATTCCCTGAAAAAGGGAAAATTCCCTGCACGGAACATCACTGGGGGTGGGGGCGCTTGCTCGGAATTTTACGGTAGATGTTTATCTTGTGTCCGGAAGTGAACACAGCGATGATGGTGAACTAAGGAGCTCCTCCGGTGATGATGAAAACAGCTGGGAAGTGAACATTGCGAGTGCTTGCCAGTGAAGCCGCTTTGCGTTATTACGTGTCTTGAAATTTTCCACACCGTCCCAAAGCTTCCCGAGTGAAATAGCCCAAGGGGTGCTTAGCTTACACAAGTGAAGAAAGATGTGGCGTCTGCAACTGTTTTCTTTACAAGGTTTTTATTTTTATTAGCAGCAGGTGGCTGGTTTCCTATGTATTATTCAGAAATAAACTTTATTGTGTTGATTCGACTAAGTATGTGGTACAAATATTTTTTCAACATCGACTAGCTGCTTTTTAGTATAACCAGATTCAAAATCAGCATAAAAAAAAAAGCACTTTTGGTTGGGAAATTTTCAAAAAAATAAAGCACTTAAGGGGTTAAAGAGAGTTTGTGTTCGACAACCAAAGGGGTAGGTCATGTATTCGTTGCACTCGCTGGGCCGAGGCCCAATGCGGTAAGCCTAACGTGAAGGCCGCTGCCTCTCGACTGATGTTAGCATAAGAAGAACTCACGAGATGGCGACCAACGGGTCTGCAGTTCAGTGATGCTCGTGGTCAAGGCACACCACATCAGCGGAGTACAACATAGGCGACGAGACGATTCCGCTACATCAGTGAAGAGGTAAAGTCAGTCCTCGTACTTCTACCTGCCCCGTTCTTTGTTCCTGCAAAAAGTCTTTCTCTCGTTCGAACATGGCGCTCACTCTACCTCAGCCTCCACCTTTCCTGTCCTCCCCTGGTACGACTCCTCCGATACCGTGGTTGACGTAAAAACATGTTTCTCACATTTATTCAAGAGGCCGGAAGTGATGAGTTGCCCGATGCAAGACGCTTAGCCATCCTGCTCACATGCCTTGGACCCGAAGGCCAAGAGTTTTGTAATGACCTCCCGTCTCGGGAAGGCGTACAGCAGACGACTTGCGACGCAGTTTTCGAACTGTTCGATATGCACTTCAAGACTGGAATGAATTCATTGGTACATCGCCTGACATTCAAGGATCGGCGGCAACATGAGTGAGAAAGTTTTTAGAACTTTTCATCAGCGCTACACAAGCTAGCTACGCCGTGTGAGTTTGGCTCATGGAGAAATGAAGCGACCCGGATCAACTTTTTTACGGGATTTCATCGGCAACACTACGAGAACGTCTGCTTTACGAAGGATCTTAATTAACTTTGAAGAAGGCTGAAGAAATAGGAAAAAGCATGTGGAGCACGTCCAAGACCAACTTAGGGTTTTTCAAGACGCATCTGTGTGCTGCGTCTCTTCGAAAACGCAAAATGGTTGATACAAGAATTTGTACACATCATCACAGAGAAGACATCACGGCGGCCATTCAAGTGGTGGGAAAGTCAGCTTTGAGGAAAACGACTTCTAACATGGCGAATGGCGAGGAACATAGACTCCTTTTCATCGTCAAGTTTATCGCCAAGTCATTCGTGTTGTGGATCGAAAGGACTTTACATGCTAAGCAAAGAACGCAAAATCCTTCGCTTGCAAGAAGATAGCAGTTTGTCGTACGAAGACGCGACCAGCACGGAATTTTTCCGTAAGAACACACATCGTGGAGATGGGAAATTCTTCCAATTTGAACGCTACGGACTTGAACTCCAATGAGCCCAGGCCATCAGAGACCGGTTTTGGGAGCCGTTGCAAGCAGACGCATTGCACATGCGCTCCTGCCTCAACTTTCACCAGAGCCCGATATTTCGACCGGATCCTCTAGATTTCCCCTGCACCTCATTCAAGGTGAGCCATCCACTTTGATTCCACCCAACTGTCGCTAGCCCACCGGGGTTGGTATAAAGGTCCCGTGCTGTATTCCTGTGCCCCCGTCAGAGCTAGGCCTAACTCCGGCCTCGCCTCCGTGTGGCAAACACTCACCTAGCCATGGAGTACCGCGTAGAAGGCACTGAAATCGACTCAACCAAACTCGGAAATGGAATGGGAGACCATACTACGTCTCCAAAACAAATACCGTCCACAGATGGCTGACAACTCTCTTCAACATTCAGCAGGCCGGATCGGTCAATTGGAATGCAGTGGCAATGATGGCCACTGAACTGCTGGAGAATCGCAAGATGGGACGCCAACGCTTTCAAGACCTCCCTGTGCCACTTACGACACACGCCTCTCCCGCAATTGCCAAGGGGAGACTTCAAGGTCATTGCCTGACCCCACGGCTGTTTGGACGTAACCAAACAGACCCTTTGCACGCTTCTAACAGCGATCTCCTCTGTGACAGAAGTTTCCCCGCAGGAACGCCTCGCCCAAGACCAGTTGTGGCTACACCCGACTAACAATACCTTCACACTCAACACCCCTGTGGAGGCTCGGGCTTATGCCCAACTCACGTCTATCCCTTTCGGCGGTAGCCGAACTGATGTCACCGCCTACCTCCCTCTGCTTTCTATTGACGGCGCCAAGGTAAACCGTTTTCATGTATTTAAAAATTCTGTTGATGATCTTGAATATCATATTACCAGAGCTCATGGAAGACGTAGGTCTCATTCACTATCGCTATTTCTGCCTTTACTTTTCAATTTTTTTTATGTCACTAGTAAATTCGATGGGCGACAGGTTGCACGTTAGGACAATGTTGCCTCTTTGTGACCACATTTGGCCGAACCCATTATATTGACTTGCCCTTTCACGCTATTGAAATTAGGGGTCTATTGATAGCAAACAAATAATAAAAAACCTCTTTATATGCCACCGATGCCTCTGCCCTCGAAATTTGAAAATTGCAGCAAATGGAGAACATTCCGACTTGGACATGACAGACTCTGAAGATTCCCCGGATGGTGCAGAAGTGAGTGAGGAGTGTGACAGAATTCTACATGAAGAGAAGCAGTATCGCCACTACGATTCAGATACCGATGACGATGATGGCGATGACGGTGTTTCTAAACCAGTCATGCCTTATCGCGAAAGGTGTCCTTGAAAGCAAGTCTACCAGGGGTGTGCGAATAGTGAATTTCAGAACCGAATCACATACAAATCGAATACTGCTCGAGTCGTTTTCAAATAGTAAGGCAACCATTTTGAAAGCATCCCTAAACTCGTAAGATAGCAATTTTCATAACAGCCCAGGAATTATAAAGAATTTTATTTGGAACAAATATTCACAAGCTTTAACAAAGGAACATTATGAGTACCTCTAAACTACAAAAAAATACCTCAATTATTTAAACTGAGGCAAGGTTGTATAAAGCAGCAACTACAGCCTTCGAAATATTTTGTAACTGCAAGATGAAATTAACCGTGCCTGCAGTATTCAAAGTGGTACTTTGTCAACAGCTTGTAAATAAAACTGATACCACATAAATATTAAGCAATTTTCATAAGTTGACATCATCTTCAATGTCATAGTGAACATGTTTGATCGATAACACTGTCGCTTTGGCGACACTGGAATTTAAGCAGAAACGCCTTCGTCCTGTGACCAGTATAGCGTCCGTAGTCCTGTAAGTACATGGGCTGCATGCATCTGAGTACTTCAAACATGAGAACAAGAAAAGTGACCCCTTGCTTTTTTCTGACGTCTCCTTATCTGGAGCATTATTTCATCGTTGCTGATTATTCGAAAAGTATAATAAAAATATTCGGTATTTCGAATATACATTGAAGAAATAAAACAGGCACTCGCCTTGTCCGAACAAAAACAAAGCATATATAGACGTTTCGGGCCGCTGCGGGTCCCTTGTTCACAATCACGAATATGCACTATTCGATTCAAGCACCGAATCGAATACAACCTAATTCAATTTGTTATTCGAAATTTTTGAATAATTGCACACCTCTAAAGTCTACGCGTCCGCCCTTCCCGACTTACCTGACATATCATCGTCTACAGCAAACGAAAGAGATGGCTGGTACGCAAATCAGTACTACACAAGATACATGGATGAGCAGGCTTTTGAACTTCTCCACGAAACGACAGAAGTTTCGTACCACCAGCGCAGAGGACGGTCGTTGAACTCATCTCCTGGGGAAATGAAGGTATTCCTTGGAGCTACATTGCTCATGAGCTGCTTGGGTTATCTAATAATTGCTGGGGTTTAACGTCCCAGCCGCTGCTTCGATTATCCTCGAGCGTGAATGTACTGGAGCCAAGGAACGCGTGTCACCACCATAGCTGACAAAATAACCAGGGATCATTTTCTTCTGATCCGATCGAACCTCAACATCGTCAACGACCTCGCTGTTTCCGATGAAGATAACGAAGCCAATGGGCCATGGAAAATTCGCCCCCCTTCTTGACATCATTAGAAACACTAGCCTCAAGCTGCCGTGCTCACCAAACATCAGCGCTGACGAGCAAATTATCCCATTCATCAGTAAGTGCCCAGTGAAGCAGTTCGTTGCTGAGAAGCCCAACCCGACAGGCCTTGTCTTACGTATTGAAACCTTCCAGGGGTAAGGAAGCCTCACAAAAAAAGAAACAACATGGAATTGGTGCTGCAGTTGTTCTGAAGCTTGCAGGGACCTTACCGTGTGGAAACTCGCTGTATTTCGACCGATATTTTACGGGAATGCATCTTCTTGAGTCATTGCCTGAAAATAATCTCACGGGGACAGGGACAATCATGAAATCAGTGCATCCGAAAGGGCTCAAACTCAAAGGAGACCGGAAAATGCGTACGGAAGGTTGTGGGGCATTGTCTCTGTGTGTCGGCACTGTCTCTAACGTACATATCACAAACTGGTATGACAACAAACCGATCATGGTGGCTTCCACCCATGTGGGCATGGAGTCCGTGCATGATCGCACACGATTTTCAAAGCAAGAGCGAAAGGAACTTGCTACCAAGAGGCCAGCTGCTGTCGCAGAGTACAACACTTACATGGGGGGGTGATGACCTCTGTCACAGAATGCTGAGCTAGAACCCCACCACCATGCGCACAAAGAAGAGGACAATTCGGACTTTCGTCTTCATGATGGATGTCGGAGTTGTGAACTCTTGGCTGCTTTTATACCTGTGTCACATGGCTACATTTGAAAGGCCAGTGAATCGACGGCCGCCGAAACACCGCGACTCCATCAACTCAGCAGAGTTGTCACCCTGCTACATGGCAGTTTTCAACGGCCGTTGGGTGGTTCAGGTGTTTTTTGCAAAAACTGTGTGGCACTGCAAATATTTATTTTCGTTTTCATGTGAAATAATAGAAATACACTTAAAAGCACACATGCATCTGTTATTTTTGTTTAAGGGGAGATGCGATTCGGAAAAAAAAGTTGCATTATCTGCAGCATAAGGCAGTGAAATTTTCGCTGTATATAGAGGATTTTATGCTGATTTCAAATATGCAATTAGTTTTATAGTAAGCTTTACAGTTTTTGTTTTGTGTCACCGCAATGTGTAAAATATAGTACTTTTTGTAGGCTCTTCTTTTGCCAGTAAATGTTTATCGTTCTGAGCCATTATTGGCTCACATTGCTCCACATTATCTGTAGAATGTAAATAACTATCAAGAAAGCACGTATAAGACATTCTAATGGACAGGAAAAATTGTAATGTGAGAAGCCTTAGAATGCTCAGACCATACTAATTGCTTATTTTAGGTTCATAATAATTATATTTGGTGATATCAAGTTTTAAAGTAGATACTTGCACTCTGCATATGTCAAGAAATATGCGGGCAAAATTTCATCCCGATCGGGCTATCAGAAGTACCAAAAACATGATGTAAAAACTCATGAAGTTGCCCAGAATTGTATCTTGAGAAAAACGCATTTTAAAGGTATAAGTGAAAGCTCATCTATGCGGAAAAGATTTGTCATTTAAGATGATTTATTCCAGCATGAGAGCTTGGCAATCATGGTTATGTTGAGCATGTGACTTTAGTGAACCTCTCATGTGAAATGCAATGGCAAGCAGCCAGGTGACAATTTCCAGGGGACTCTAGACAATCAGGACTTCTTAGATTTTTAGTAGCCACCTTGTGCTCTTTAAAAGCGATTTTGACCTACTTCGAGTTTAATTACAATCTTCAGTTTTTTTGTCGTGAAAGTAGAGAAACTAAACTTGTGAAAGCAAATAAAAACAAAAATATGTATTTTTTGAAAAAAACTTGCGTTTCTCGACTTGCATCTCCCCTTAAACAATTCAATATATGGTTTATACATAATTATGAATGCATGCTTGGTTTTTAAGTTGTTCAGCAGTGAAACTGTGGCAACGTTGTCACTGCTTGATTTGGCTGTCGTTTTGTTTGTGTTTACACGTTTTGGAGGTCTCTGTGACTTGCTCTGCATGCTCATTCTGCCATTATGAGTAACCACGAAACAAAATTTTAAGATAAGAACGCTGCTATGGTTTTCTACATGGGTGCCATCATGCAGCTTGATGCTGGGATTGAAGCAGCAAGAGGAAGCCGACGCCATTGAAGAAGAGCTGCAGCTTGTTAACAATTGGCCTGATGACAATGGACGCAGTGACCGAACGAAGCGTGGACAGAGAAAGGTGGTCTTTCACTCGCCGGACGCAGTGGTTCAAAGAGACCGTGCCACTGCTTGGCGAGAAGTTCTTCAAGCGGGTGTTTTCTGTTACGCCGACGACCTTTCGCTACATCGTGGAAACCGTGAGACCGCTGCCCGAGCGTCGGAACACTAACATGCGTGAAGCCATTCCGCTTGATAAGCGCTTCACGAATACACAGACTGTGTTGCTCAGCAGAAGAACATAGAACCACCGAATTGTTCGCTGTGGGACGTTCAACCGTCAACGATGCCTACAGAGAATTTTACGAGGCCGTTATCGACACTAGGAAGGCCCAGTGGATCAACATGCCCACAGTTTCAAGCATGGCCAAACACATCCACGAGTTCAAGGCTATGTTGGGATTCCCGCAATCGATGGGAGCGTTAGACAGGTGTCATTTTCCCATTTCGCCGCCCAAAGAGAATGCCACCGACTACAGGAACTACAAAGGATGGTAAGTAGCAGTTTAGACTCACAACCTCATGCTGTTGTAAAAATAAGATCTCTTATTACATTTTAGAAACAATAACAGGCATTGTGTACCGCAAAGCTCTCAGTAATATTGTGACAAAATATGTGAATTATATGCTCTGTAATTATACCGTTATCATATGTGTCCTTCAGCAGTGGCTGTTCATTTTCAAGTTTTCCACAAACACATTTCTCTGTTTATGTGTTCTAAATACACTCCTGTAGTGTCTGTCAAGGGTTGACAGTATCAACAAAATAATGTTACAAGCAACCTCAGTTAGTGACATTTTTCTTTCTAATGCAGGTACAGCATGATCCTGCTTGCGCTGGTTGACCACAAGTACAGGTTCCGGTACATCAAATTTGGATCTCCTGGCCGGTGCTACGACTCGTACTGGCAGGTGCAGTCCAGGGAACCCTGTTCCGCTGACCACTACTCACCATCAGTGAAACATGCTCTGCCACCTCTGATCCTGTACAACCAGGCGTTCTCACTGACTGGAAACCTCATCAAACTGTTCAGCCACAGGGCACATTTGAGTGACGAACAAAGGTTGTTCAATCACAACCTTTCCAAAGCTCAACACATCGTTGAGAATGCCTTTGGTAGGCTGAAGGCAAGGTTCCGTTTCATCATGAAAAGAATGGAGTGCGAAATGGACAACTCCCGCCTTACCATTCGTGACTGCTGTGTTCTCAACAAAACAACAATTTCTATACACTAATTTTTAACTTGAGACACTTTCCTAACAACATAGAGGATATACACCATGCAGAGATACAGAAGTCACCGCATGAACACTTGGCCTGGGACAGACTCGACCTAAACCACCAAGGAGTACACCTTGTCGCACAGTGCATAAAACATTTGATGAAAGGAAACTGTAGTATTGCTAACCAACCCTCCCAAGATGCCCCCCATCCGTCTCTGCCTCCACTACAACACCACGCAGCAAAGACACAATAACTGTCTCAACAACATTTTGACCACAAACAATAGAGATGAAATCAACGCCAGAAAATTTATGAAATTTAACAACATTTCCTGCTACAACCACCATTATATCCTCATTTGTCTGAGACATACCACATGAACTACGATTGGTCCTTGATAAGGTTTTACATGGGTTCACAAGTAAGCAAACTTTCGTCACATGGGGTTGACGTTATGCATGAAAATAATAACTTTCGCGCAATTTCACTGTTTTTATACAGCTGCATGGCAAAGCTTGTCAAAGTATAATTATTTGTGAACGCGTTTCATTTGGACAAGAAAGACGTGGTCGTCGGAAAGGTGACCGACGGACTGGATGTTCTGAAGAAACTTGGGGAGTTGAGAACACCCGATGGGAAACCAAAAAAAAAAAAAACAGTTGCGATCGCCGAATCCAGTCAATTGTAATATTCTTTTGGCCCCAAGGTCGCGTGTATTGTTAATCTTATGAAAGTAGTTTATTGTTCTGCCTAGATTAGCTAAAATGTGTGATAAGAATGTCGTTCTTGTGTAGCGATTAACTCTGCGTCAGACTTGGATGCCGTTACCACAAAGTGAGTGTGTCTGAAGACTGTGAATCATATCAGCTGCGGCGCTTCACCAGCTGCACAACTTCTGGCATGAAAATTCACTGCCTGCGAAGTGCTCAGAGACTACCTATGAAAACGAAATAACAATGCACCGTGTGGGCATGCACTACGGTGAGTACCGTATTTACTCGCGTAATGATCGCACTCGCGTAATGATCGCACCCCTAAATTTTGTCGCCTAAATTCGATTTTTTTTCCCCCTGCGTAATGATCGCACCCCGAACTTGCCGCATCGATATGTCGTGTGCCAAGTCTAGTCGATGATCATCGCGTTTATCATCTGTCGAATGTTGTGTTAATAACTCTTCAAAACTCGCCAAGTGAACTGCACGCACCAAACATATTTTTAATTTTTGCCCACCGTTGGCGGGAACGTGCCATTTAGGATTGCGGTAAAGGCAAATGCCGCAGTTTTCACTGAATGCCCGCCATGTGTTTTAATGTCTGTGGCAGCTGAACGCGCCCATCTTAGTTTCTGTCATCTGAAAGCCGGCATCACTACGCTAATGCCGTAAATTTACTGATTTAAATGAAAGCATTACTTATTTAGACGGAAGAAACTGTTTTGAAGCGCGTGACGTACTCACAACCTCCATGACTGACGAAAAGAAGAAAAAAAATGCGGTCGCTTCGCTTCGTCAGCCGCCATGTTTGTTTTGATATCCCGCACTGTTAGAGCGGCGGCCGCCTGTTGGTCGACCTGTTGTCATCCCGCAGCAACAAGCTGCCGACGCATTCCCATAATTCCTGAAAAAGCCGTGTCGCCGCCGGGACCCATCGCCGCTATCCCAGCCGCCCGTCACGTCGTCACCTGACGCCACGTTTTTTTTCGGTGTGCTTTGTGATCGTCTGTTCGCCGTTTCACCATGGGGCGGTACGCGAGCTTTACCGCCGCGTTCAAGCTGAAGGCGATTGATTACGCGCTAGAGCACGGCAACCGTGCTGCCGGCAGACATTTCGGCGTCGACGAAATGCGTATCCGATATTGGAAAAAACAGCGCGAGAAGCTAATGGCTACCAACAGCACGCGCCGGGCTTTCCGCGGACCCAAGACTGGCAAGTTCCCCGACGTTGAAAAGGCTGTCCTCGAATACGTGAGGGACATGCGCAAAGACGGTTGTGCCGTGTCGTTAGACATGGTACGGACTCAGGCGCGCACAGTTTCCCGGAGGCTGGGAATAGCCACAAAGGACTTCCGCGCCAGTTCCGGCTGGACGACACGCTTCATGCGGCGGAATGGACTGTCGCTGAGGCGGCGGACGTCGTTGTGCCAGCGACTTCCATCCGCGTACGCAGACAAGGTGATTGATTTCCACACAGGTTCGTCACGCGAATACGCCAGAAGAACGGCTTCCTGCTGTCACAGATAGGCAACGCCGACCAAACGCCGTTGACGTTCGACATGCCTCGCAGCACAACTGTGAACGAGAAAGGTGCTCGAAGTGTCCTCGTGAAAACTTGTGGTGCGGAAAAGCAGCGATGCACCGTGATGCTCGCAGTGACGGCAGACGGGCGGAAGCTGCCGCCGTATGTGATTCTGAAGCGTAAGACAATTCCGAAAGGGCAACTTTCCCCGTGGCATCCCCATCCGCGCTCAAGCGAAAGGGTGGATGACGGCAGACCTCATGGTCGATTGGATTAAGACGGTTTGGGGGCGAAGAGCAGGAGCGCTTCTGCTTCCTTCACTTCTCGTGTTGGACAGCTTCCGAGGCCATCTCGTCGACAGTGTCCGTACCGAGCTGAAGGAGCGGCGCACCGAAATCGCAGTGATCCCTGGGGGTCTAACTTCGCTGCTACAGCCTCTGGACGTGTCACTGAACAAACCGTTCAAGGACAACGTCCGGAGGCTGTACGCAGAGTGGATGGCGGCGGGCGACCACGATTTCACGCCAAGTGGCAAAATCAGGAGACCGTCCGTGGAAGTCCTGTGCTCATGGATCATCGAAGCGTGGAATACCATTTCCGACGAGGTGGTCGTCAAGAGCTTCAAGAAGACGGGGATTTCCAACGCGCTCGACGGAACCGAGGATGACCGTCTGTGGGACAGTGAAGACAATGCCGATTCCGACAGGGAATCGTGCGGCGACGACACTGATGCCAGTGACTCGTCGGACGTTGAATGAACGTTAGGGGCTCAGAGTTGAAAAATAAAAGGGCAGTGTGCCATGCATGTAGCTCCTGCGTAATGCGTGCATTTTATTACAAAGGTAAGCCTTACTCTACTTTTCTTTTTGGCTATGTTCATGATAGCTATCGTAAGAATTCTGATTAGCGACTTCTTTGCGTTTTCGGTGCTCAGAACATTTTTTCACGGAAAATTTACCCCGCGTAATGATCGCAACCGCGAAGTTGGCGTCAATTTTTTTGAAAAAAAAGTGCGATCATTATGCGAGTATATACGGTAAAAACGTACTGCTATGCATTTTGAAAACAGGTTTTTTTTTTTGCATGCGCTGCTGGTTTTGTCAATTCACTAGGTTTTACAGCTTACCCAGCCGATCAGATGCACTGCTTATGGATTCCACTGTCAGTTCCCAAAATTGTCGAGTCTCACGTATGCAGAAAATATGTTTACTGCTGCAATGTGCAGCAGAGCCTAACCTTTACCTGTTTTTGGACCAATGAGTCTACTGTGATAAATGCTCATTAATTCAATGTATGTTACAATCAAATGAACTTACAGAATGTATAAAAGCACACAAGTTTACAGTCCCATATACCATATAGTTCATGCAATTGGACAATTAACTAGCTTAGTATCCTTTAGTTGGGGCTTGGCAGGTACTTTCCACTAAAGACACCACGAAAACAAATGCACAAACAAAGCAGTGTTATGTGCGTACTATTTCTGTCGTACAGAGTTCTCAAAAACACTGTTCTTAAGACATCGCTCACAAATCCATTCATGCTTCTACCATAGTAACGACGAGTGAAAACCCTTCCAACAACAAGCCTCCAAGAAACTGCTCATGGCAGCAGGCCCTTGGGTGCTTTATCTATGGACCTACCTCAAGTCAGCAGAGCATGTGTCATCACCGAAAGTAAACTCATGGGTCGAAATCCTCACAAGGTACCGTTGTGGACACATCATTCAATGAACCAATTTTTGTTTCTGTATTTCTTCCTTACTTTATTCTCATGACTCCATAATATCTTCTCAGAAGCATGGTCAAAAGAGAGACCATTAGTCTGCAAGCTACCCACACCAAGCCGTAAGAAGCTTAACAGAGACGGGCAATATGATCATCTAGAAAATGTCTCTTTGTAACCAACTTTTCCACTAAAAACATGCCGAAACCCTTTGATGCCCAATTCAGGTCGAAGATTTTCAGAGAAAACATTTCCGGAACAGCACTTTTCAGATAGCTGATAATGATGCTAACTTCACATGCCCACTGTAGGCATGTGATTTTTTTTCCTTTTTCTTTTTGCTTACAGCTCTTTGGTTCCTTTCTCGTCGTCTTTTTGTCTTGCTCATATGTGTAATGGTTGATATAGGCAAGTTTGGTGCATAAAAAGGCCTGTAGGAAGTGCAAATAAACTCAGTTGTAAGTCAGCGCTCGTGTGTGTTTTATGTGTCTCCTGTCTTCGTCCAAGTCGCGCTGAATTTATCCGAGTATGTACCAACTCGCCCAAGTCAAAGTGTCATTGCAACAGTACAGAGCAGACGTTGACAGCTGCACTAGGAAAAAGTGGGAGAACAAAATGCAGTTTTTTGCACACTTCTCGTACCAAAAGGAAGCTTCAAAAACTTCACTCCTGAAGTGAGAAATATCGTTAGGCATTGAAGTGGATTTGAGAAAGGAACAAGATGAGACCAATACCACAGTAGGAGGTCTTAAACAAGCTTGAACCAGATTTACCAAAGGACCTTTCTGCACTGCTTAAAGCACAGATCAAGCTTGGTATGTTTCAAAAATTTAAAAAAAAAAGGCATTGTTTAAAACAAATGAAACAATTTCCTCTCAATTCGTTCTTTGATTCTGCAAAGGCCTATCACTTTAGTATCAACCCGGCACAACTGGTCTAGTTGAATGTTTCGAGTAGCCATTGAAATGAGCCCTACAAGAAGAATAACCAAGCAAGTGCTTGGAGACCACATTCCAACGCTTCCTGTTACAATACTGAAATACCCCTCACGCAACAACAAAGGAAATGACAGCAGCACTGTTGCTGGGAAGAAAGCTCCTAACACACCTGGATGCAGCCAGCCCTACAGTGGAAAGAAGGGCTTGGCAAGAACAATTCAAGCAGATGGCCCGATGACAGAGTCATGCCTGCACATTTGCCGTTGGTGCCCCTGTTCTCATTCACAATTATCGAGGCGCACTACACTGGGTCCAAGATGCCATAGCAAGACGGACCGGACCTGCGTCCGACAACATGGATGTCACTACATCATGGGGATCTTTCAGATAGCGAAGCCACCGTGATCAGCTGCTTCCTTGAGAAGCAGACATTGGTTTCGCGCTCCCTATCTGTCTGTATGAATCAGCTGTGCCTGAAACATTAAGCAGCCAGGAGATGGCTCAACGACAAGAAGTGACTGCATCAGCACATCCAGCACTGCCTTGCAACACTCAAGAAGTGCAACTATATCCTCAATGAAAGCCACCAGCCCCCGCAGAGGTAAGAAACAGGCTAAGTGCAAGGAATACTTTGTTCGCTCAACAAAAAGAGGGGAAAGCTGTCATGTCTGGCCGCTGTTAGAGTAATTCGAAAGCATCATCAAGCAACCATGGCCACTCACTATGCCACCTACAGAGCTGTGTATAAGAATCTACAAGACTGCGCCCTACATGCCACTTAGGCGGTAACCTCCACAGCATGTAGTCCTACAGCCTGTATGTAATAAACTCTTAATTTATTTGTTTGCTACCTCAAGTGCTAGGCCGCCTTCTTTTGCCAACTTCAATAAGTACACAACAAAATGGTAAACCAAAAAAGATCTCGACGCAGCACTTTGAACTACCCTAAAGGTGAATTTAATTGTAGCCAACAATGCCTGAGTAAGAAGGATGCTGTTGGCATTATACTGGTGGCCAGAAATAGTTCATTGTGAACCGTGTAATGACTCACTATGTACATGAAATTTTTATGCAAGGAAGCTCCTCGAAAGTGTATCCGGTCCGACAAAGTTCTACCCTTTGTGACCGAAATGTGTCACACCCACGCCAACACAAGAAGTGTGTGTCTGTGTTTATTGTGCCAATATAACATTGGCCGTATGTGTACTGGACAAAACCTCCATTCAGAAGAAACATGCTATTGGAAAGATACCAGTTAGTGAAAAGAGCAATGAGGAAACTGCATAATTCGTTACTTCCTGCATCACAAAGACTGAGCTTCAGGCAGCTGCTGCTGCAGATGAAATTTTGTCACAGGTTCTTAAGCACTTAATAGAGGAATGACCTCCCAAGAGTGCACATTCTGCTGAATTTCTTCCATACTTTGCAGTCAAGCAAGAACTGTCTTGTGTTGAGAACTTGCTCTTCTGCGATGAGAGGGTAGTTCCCCCCAGTATCCTTTCGTAGCAAACTCATTCAGCTTTGCTCATGAAAGTCATCCCGGAATCGTTCGCACGAAACAGCCTTCAGGACACGTACTGGATGGCCCACCTTAGACATCCAGGTAGAGAATGCTGCGCACAATTGTCACATCTGTCAAGCAGCCGATTAGTCAACTAACCATGCATTTACTCCTTTACAACCAGTTCCGTGGCCCATTCGGCCTTAGGAGAAGCTGGGCATAGACATCATTAGCCCTCTGGACAATGCTCTCCGGAAAGCACGTTTCATCATTTCAATTCAGTGATCATTATTCCAAATGACCTGAGATTTGTCTCACACATATGGTAACTTCTGAAGTCATCACTGAATTTCTTTTATCAATCTTCAGCAGGGAAGGATTTCCTGAGGCGCTTGTCACAGACCATGGTCCGTAGTTTAATACCCCTGTCATATGGCACATACAATGTCATTCACAGCGAATGACATTCATAACGAATGTCACTGTGATCTTGCATTCCGGGTCTACACGGCTATATGAAACGACATTCGCAATTGATGTCAATGTTTATCCGCAGGCTGCTATGATACCAAAAAGTTACAAATTGCGCATTTAATTTACACATTTTCTCATTTTCTCTTCATTGTTAGTAATACAACGGTAAACATTGTCTGGCTGGTTCAAAATATACTGCGACACAACACAACAGCATCAGTAGAAAAAAAATCCTTGTACACATCCAAAGCAAGACTAGCTTAAAGCCGCTCACAACTTGCAGTCAGCAATATTTGGGACCGTGACAGCGTTCATGAATTTGTGACCGCAATGAATGATGATCAAGTGCAAACGAACGTTAACTGCTCTCCAGCTGCAGCGAATGAAGCATCAGAACCGACTGAAGTGTCTCAAGCTTGCTATTGAAGAAAGATCACAGACAATGACGGATTTGGAGCTGCGCCTACACGCCAATACTTTTACGTTGGTTGCTGTTTGGGCTTCGACTTCATCGGCGATTAACAGAGAACTGTGGTGCTTCCCAAGAAAGGAAAATTGGTTTGAAAACACTCTCCCTAATCTGGTGTCCAACACATGCATGTGTATTCTGCTACTAGCGAGTGCTACCGCAGCGCCGCTAGACCAAAACAACCGCGAGCATTTGTAAAGGGTGTGTTCAGATAAGAACGTCGGTGCATGTCCGCCGACCCCCTTTAATTTCGCCGAAAAAAATATATTTTGTTGTCCCAGTCCCCAGCACCACAAAACCACTTTTGGTTTCACGAGAAAAAAATTTCCCCTTCTTTAAAAAAATTCACAAGTCTCCACTGAGCCGCCACCGCCTCTTTCGGATTTCGCGAAAACGGGATTTCGATGAGACGCTACAAAACCACTATTGTAGCTGTAGGTCCGAAAAATTTTCTCCACATACTAAGGATAGTTTGTATTGAGAACAAATTATTATTTTGCGGTTTTGATGTTGTTCTGTTAAGAAAAAAATCGCGAAATCGACACAAAGCTCAATAATGCTCACATTTAAGATTTTTTTTCCTCGGCAAGTATAAACGCCAGACTTCCCAAAGTTTTTAAAAACATTGCCATATGTTTGGTGAACAAGTGTGCTGAACGAAATACCTGAGGGTGACTTCAAACGTTAACCAGAAATGTTCAACTGAGGACATGTCTCTCAAAATGCCATATTTTGAAGATCATTTAAAAAAAAACACCATCTTCGATTTTCTTTAAACTCTCCAGAATTAAAGCCAAGCACGTGTTCTAACTTAATCTGTAAAAACATGTTGCATTATTTTTGTGAGGTCGGAACTACGAAGCACGAAAGGTGGCCAAATTGACGTATTGTGAGTAACCACAACATTGAGCGAGCATGGAGCAATAGTTGCCATTATCGTTATTTTTAGGTCGCGAATGTCTTCTGTGGATTGACGGATTGTCAGGAATAAAACAGGAACAGTTGGTTTTGAAGAGGAAAATATTACTGCATTTTTTTTACGCAAATCACAAAAACTTCTACACGGGTCCCAGCCACTGAGCATGCCGCGATAATGAGTCGCACTCTTCGCAGGAATCGCTTTCAAAATTTTTCGCCCATGTGAGCCTGCGTACGCCTCATAAAGGAGGCGGCTGGAGAGGATCCACCGCTTGATATTTATCGCTTCGCATGGCACATTGGTAATGTGATAACGCAGACGGTGCGTCTCGGCACAAGCGGCGCTTCTGCAGCACGACTGCGCTCACCCGGTCCCTAAAAAAAATGACATAAACAAGAAACAACTCAACTCGCTCAAGAAAGGTCGAAGTAATAAGAGAACGTCGGCTTTCACTTCCGTTCGTCGTCGACAACCCGACAGTCCTCTGCTGGTGAACGAACGTGAGTGCGCGTGCGCGTATTACACTCCCCTGATATTGATGGCCACGCTTGTGGAGCTCAGAGCGAGCGTTTTGCGCTGACTACCGAAAGAGGCATACGAAGAAGATTGCCTAGAAGTGGAACTTTCGATGTGTGAAAGATTTTAATGTCGCCTTACTAATAAAGCGCATGCCAGAAAAAGCCTCATCCATCATAGAAACCGACATTTTGTGCCAGAGCTGTTTCAACCGCTTGAAACAGATCGCCGTAGAGTCTCCAGATGCATCTCAGTCTGACGCAGATTTTATTCCCGAACAAACTGCTGTCGAAGAGCTAAACTTACTCGTTAAGACAACCGACGTGACAACTCTGAAAATTCCGGCGAAAGTGAAAGCACAATGCCGAGTGTCTTACGCCAAGCGTATAAGATAGCGGAGATCGAGGGCGCTATCTCCAGGACAATTTCTGCTGTCCTTACAATAGCATACGCCACTACAGAGGAACCTGGTACTTCAGGGGAAACCTGCAACACGTGTCGCGAGTGGCTGCGCAACCGAAAGCACACATTCGATACCTGCGAATCATACTATGAACGCTGCCGCCTCCTGACATTGCTCCCTGTGAACCTTTCTCATCAAGAAATTCAAGAAATGATTCCATCCGCAACTCGGCACCTCATTCGGAAATCTAGAAAATACAGACACTCGGGTGTGGTCAAATCCGAACCTCTACACCAGATCGAAGCTGAAGCCAGAAAACATACAGGCAGCAGTGAAATACTATACTGACGATGAGCTCAACTCCACCCAACAAAGCCCAAACAAGAAAGATCTAAAGACAGAAATTTGAGTACGTTTCCAAACTGCTGATGACCAGGTACATTCGGAAAACATTTCGTCAACAGCGGCTCACCCTGACACAGGGATCGAGCTCACGAAGTTCTCCTCCTTGAGGCCGAAATGGGTTGTGTGCACAAGGTTGCTTCACCAGGAGCAAGATACGCACAAGTGCTTCAGTGACGTTTGTGACTGTCAGTGACTGCTTGTTTGTGTGTGTGCTGTGTTATGTGCTATCTTTCTCTTTCCACTCTTTCCCCTCCCTCTTTCAATCTCCCCCATTCCCTTCCCACGTGCAGGGTAGCAAACCGGTTATCCTGGACTGGTTAACCTCCCTGCCTTTCCTTCTCTACCATTTCTTCTCTTGTGACTGTCTAACTTGTCTGACTATGACTTGTGACTATGACTCCCTGTGAATACAATAGGGGTAAATAAACAGTTCCTTCCAAGAGCTCGACTTGACTGCATTTCTGGAAATCTTGTGGTTAGTCCATACGCCAGGACCAAATTTGCGACGCGTGCACGCACGCAAATGAACAACTTTGCACTTTAAGGCTACTCTGTTAAGCTGTTGTCCCTCGAGCACAACAGATCACATTCAGGGCCTAAAAATAACGATAATGGCAACCATTGCTCCATGCTCGCTCAATGTTGTGGTTACTCACTATCCGTCAATTTGGCCACTTTTCGTGCTTCGTAGTTCCGACCTCACAAAAATAATGCAACATGTTTTTACAGATTAAGTTAGAACACGTGCTTGGCTTTAATTCTGGAGAGTTTAAAGAAAATCGAAGATGGTGTTTTTTTTTAAATGATCTTCAAAATATTGCATTTTGAGAGACATGTCCTCAGTTGAACATTTCTGGTTAATGTTTGAAGGCCACTCTCAGGTATTTCGTTCAACACACTTGTTCACGAAACATGTGGCAATGTTTTTAAAAACTTTGGGAAGTCTGGCGTTTATACTTGCTGAGGAAAAAAAATCTTAAATGTGAGCATTATTAAGCTTTGTGTCGATTTCGCGATTTTTTTTCTTAACAGAACTACATCAAAACTGGAAAGTAATAATTTTTTCTCAACAAAAACTATCCTTAGTATGTGGAGAAAATTTTTCGGACCTACAGCTACAACAGTGTTTTTGTAGCGCCTCATCGAAATCCCATTTACGCGAAATCCGAAAGAGGCGGTGGCGGCTCAGTGGAGACTTGTGAATTTTTTTTAAAGAAAGTGAAATTTTTTCTCGCGAAACCAAAAGTGGTTTTGTGGTCCTGGGGACTCGAAAACAAAATATATTTTTTTCGGCGAAATTAAAGGGGGTCGGTGGACATGCACCGACGTTCTTATCTGAACACAGCCTAAAGATGGCTAACAGGAGGCGCTAGCATCAAGTCGGATTCTGGGAAAGAGAATATAGCTGCAAAAGTTGCTTCCACTACATTAACACCTAATGTCATTCGCAGCGAATGACATTGCAGGTGCCGTGTGACAGGGTATAAGACCCAGCAGTTCAAGGACTTGTTGTTGCAGACACACTTAGCATTTGAGTTCGTCTGTGTTTTATCCTAAAGCGAGTGGTCAAATCGAGCACGGATGTCAACAAGCATTTTTTCATGAAAAGCCTGTTTTTGGTCACACTACTAACGCTTCATTCCAGAGCAATGCAGCAGCTCATTAAGTCCAGGCATTGCATGGCCTCCAGCACAATTTTGTGTTAACCATTTAAACAGGGAACACCAGGAAACTGGAAATGAGTGCGTTCAGCGCATGCACGGGCCCCATTTTTGAAATAGTAATGCCTTTATAGACTTAGTCTGGTCTGGAGCAGTCACTACTGTGCCAGCTTAAACCAGGAAAATGAACATCATCTTTTCACACCATACTCTACCATGTGTGACAGAGAGAGCTATTTATCAAACGCTGTGTGCTCACTGACAGCAGGTTTCGGGCATGAACACGGTATGCATCAAGTGAACAGATGTGCACCATTCAGCTCTAAATACACATAGTATAACCCTTTGATTTAGGGTGGGACACATAGGTCCCACTTTTTCAGTTGTCTTTGTTCCTCTTTAAAATGCTTTAACAGAGAGTAATACCGAAACTGTCATAAGGTTCTCTATAAGACCCTGTCCAAAACACTCAGCGCCCTTTTCTGTCCTTGCCATGAGGTGGAGCTGAAGATGCCAGTCTTGCATTTTGTCTTGTTTCTGTGCTCCCTTCTCGTCAGTTTGCACATCTTTTTGAAGCTCACTGAACAACAAATAGATGTCTGGTAAGTGAAATATTTGCTTCTTGCGCTGCAGTATTATTTTGAGACATGCAGTTGCCTATAAAACTTATGTTATGTTACCAAATAATCTTTGCATGTAGGAATCTCATGGAACACGTGCATTTTGGCATATGCAGGACTATGTAAAAGTATGGAGAGCTGGGCGAGTTGGTTTGACGACATTATTGGAAACATTTTGGCGCGCACACAATAGACCAAAACAAAAGGCGAGAAAAAGACAGACGGGCGCAAACTCACAACTCAGTTTATTGAAGGAAATCACAAAGACAAGCTATCACAAAGACAAGGTAACTCGGGAAATAGTTGAAGCTTTTCATATCAGAAGGTGTGCTGATAAATGCGTAAGCAACCCATCGATTGTACTAACAGACAAGGAGTTCACCTTTTTGAGTCGTACTTAACCTTTACATTCTGCTGCACGTTGTAGATACCACTTCTGCAAATTTACTGTCATATGTTTTTTTTCTTTTTTTTTGTTTTCTTTTGTTTTGCTTGTTTGTTTGTGTCATTCTTTTTACGCACATGCGCTCTTGAGCTACCCTGGGCTATATATTTCGTGTACTTCCTTCAATAAACTGAGTTGTGAGTTCGCGCCCGTCTGTCTTCTCGCCTTTCGTTTTCGTCTATTGCGTGCGCGCCAAAATGTTTCCAATAATGCAGGACTATCCTTAGCGAGTCAGAGTGTGAGTTGGCATGATACTGGCGCTAAATTAGCTGACTGCCTTCTCCCATGCAAGATAACAGAAACGCCCGAGCGCAAAGGAGAACGAGGCTTTGCCACCACTACCGGTGCCCTGTACAAGCAAGCACAAAGAAGTTCCATGAAAACCTCATGTTGGGAATAGCAAAAAATCTAAAGCAGCCTCTCAACAAACTAGATGACAAGACCGTGGCAAGCCAGTGGAACAAATCTAAATTTAATGTAACAGCTAACACGAATCAAGGCATACTTGGACCCCAGAAGCTATCGTAGAGCATGATTGCGCATTAAGCATTCACACTGTATTTTGATGATGCTGTCTTCAAGCATATCATGGATCAAACCAACCTATATGCAGCACAAACAAGACATGCACAAGACACACTGACATGCTTGAAGCTTCGTGCTTTCCATGGGATTACCGGTTTTGATGAGTGTCAATCGTATGCAACCCTTGCAGATGAACTGGTGCAATTGTGTTGAACTGTTCTGTAATATCTGTGCTTCTTTACATACACGTAACTATGACTATGATCCAGTGTTTCTTTTGAGTGTGTACGGCGGCAGTGGCTTATGGAGTGCGTCCCGCCCGGATGTCTGCGCGGTCTATTCCGTGCTAATACAACCCTGCTCCCTGACGACTGGGAGGATGTCTTGACCCTCCGTGAAATCACACGACGCGTTCAGCAACGCAGTCCTTTTACAGGGGTCAAGCCCTCCAAAGCTTCCGACTGTGACATCCGAGTACCTCTTGGACAATCCCGAAGATGACTCACTGGCCCAGAGTCTCTTCCCCCCCACGTAACGAGGCGGACATGGGCATAAGGAAATCTGCGCATGGCAGATATGCTCACATACTGTCTGAAGACTGGTCGTAGAGACAGAGCCATTGCCACCCTCCGGTTGCGTAGGGGGTTTGATTATATCCTTACATGCAACCTACTGCCATCTTCTGCTTCGACGAGATATGGTGGGAGGGATTGTATGGCTCGGGCGTCTTCGAGGGTGATTCAGAACATTTCTTGGACGAGTTCGGTGCTATGTGTCCCCCCGCGCCCGGCTGGGATCCAGTGAAAGTAAACTGAAGAGCTGGCGTCTGGTGGACAAGAGACTCATGGCCTGCTACTGGAGGACGAGATGGACTCACGGGGTTGTTGGCCCGCATCCAGGTGCTTGTCCACTACCAGTCAGGGAAAGAAATGCGACAACCGACCTTTTGAGGAGTGGCATGCGTCCTGTGAATAGGAGAGATCGGGATCCTCATCTCTAGGCAGAGTCAAGTACGAGGTGGAGGGCGAAAAGAGGCGCGGCCATTTCAAAGCCCGCAAGAATCTCGTCCTGGATGTCTTCCCCTTCAAAGATCTCGTAGCCAGAGTGAGAACACACGACGCCCAAGAGAACAAGGCCCTCATCAAGAGTGAGTTTGGTAAGGTGAGGCTGGCAGTGTCAGCTCCTCTGGAGGTGTACTTACGGCTGGGCTATCTGTACGGTGTGTCTGGTAGTGCGTACTTATCATGGCCAGGTAACACCCTGGAAGAGAGTGTGGCGGAGGAGATGCGTTGGACCGAGCGGACGTTCGTGCGGATAGGCTAAGGGCGCGTTTGCCTTACCGTATGACTTCGCGAGGTTCGACCATCAGCCGACAACCGAAGAAGTTGTCACCTTCAAAGCTATCACATTCGACAGGGCTCTGGAAAGTGCGCTCCCACCGCAGTGTGACGACGTCATGTTGTTTGAACGCCTCTTGGAACACGGATTCCGTAACGCCACCCTGACAACCCCGCCAGGTGTATGTGATCCAGTGACGTTCAAGGTGACTGGTGGACTGATGTCCGGTCTCCGATCCACTTCGGCAGTGGGCAGCGGCTGGAACTCAGTTCTAGGAGAAACAGCACGGGACATGGCGGATCACTTAAGGGTGCTGACCAGAAGGATGGACACCTGGCAGATAGTGCGTGGCGATGATACCCAGGTGGTATCTGATCACTACCTGGACGTGTTGGCGGTCAAGCTGGGGTACGACGCCCTAGGCGCAGAGGCAAATGAGAGTAAGTTCACACTCCACTCGGATAGCTTTTTTCATGTGAAAGAAAACGCACAGGTAATGACCTACAAACGGCTTCAACTCATAAACTGCCTTCACCTGAATGGCTAATGACCTCATGCCAGGCTACGGCCCAAAGGATTATGATCGATCATACAAAGTTCGCCCGTTCACAGAGATGATGAACAAGATCCTTCAAGCTCACTATCTGCCATTCAGTAATCTCGCTGCTGACGAGAGTATGAAGCTTTTCAAAGGTTGCCCATCATGAAGCAACACATACCCATGAAGCCAAATAGGGGCTACAAAGTTTGCGGTTGTCCGTGTATGCTCTTTCCTTCGTCCTTGTTTGTTTCGCGCAAAATAGCTAAAAGATCAATTCGTCCCAACTAGGCCGGCTAGCAGTTTTACGAAGTTTGGTCTCTCGCAGACTCCAGCATGGTTAATCTCCTCAAATTCCAGCTCTATGAGGTAAAGAGCGCACAAAAGCCAGATGAGATAACCTTAGCTGAGCACGTTGTCCCGACTTTGACCATTGGCACAATGCCTGCTGGCTCGCACATATTTTGTTTACCATTTTCTCACTTCTAAAAAAACTGCTTGAAGTGCTGAGGGATTACGTATTCGGCTTAAGAGAGAGGTTCCACGAAATCGAAAAGCTTGCATCAGACAATGCTTCGTACAAAGCAAGGACCTATAGAAAGCAAAAACAATCGACACAATATGACAGCACTGAAGGCATGACAACTACAGCACCACAAGATCATTCAGCTATGTTGCACCATGAAAATCATCAGCTTTGACATTGCTTCTCTTTGGTGCAGATGATAGAGTATACCAGCACCCAAGCACAATAACAAGCAGATGAGATGACCTGAAGACATGACCACAAGTACAGACACCACATATTATATCCTATTTGTTGGAAAAGAAGGCGTGTGACTTAAGAGAAGTCATTTCGAAGCATGCAGTCATATACTTATTTACAGAGTGGATGAGTTGGTACAGTACTTTTGCACAAAACAGATGAATATCATGTGCTACTCAAGTGCAAGGTGCAAACATCACAGTCACTCAAGACAGCCTACAACGTGTGGGTTTGCTGCGAGAGCACCGGCGGGATCAGGAGCAATGGCTGCTCTGCATGACGGGGAAAGGGAAGGTGTGCAAGGCAGCCAAAAGCAAAGCAGCCGCGTAGGCGCTTTCCTATTGAAGATCGATTTGGCAGTATTGTCGGACCTCACTGGCGAGACTTAGAGAAAACACAGCTGCCTATACAAGTTAGGCAACAAGAATTCAGAAGGGCAGCACCTGTAGCATGAAAGCTCACCAATGTTGTGGTGGAGGTTTCAATGAACACATTCAGGTAGCCCTTTGAAACAACACGTGGTATACCATGTTGCTGGAAAGCCACAGTGCCTTTTCTTGTGCCCAAGTACATATTGGGACAAAAGGGGAGATGTCAGAACAAATGCCTCGCAAGCGCATCTAAACAATATCAATATTGATAAAACAACTTGCAATTTGCTGTTCACTGCAAGGGCTGCAGCTGCCAAGTACACTTGAACTGAACGCAAGATACAATATCCTGGCTAAGGAGTTCAAGGAGGCACCGTATATAAAAAAAGTAGAAGGATATGCATGAGCTAGCTGTCAATGGCCATACTGGATAACAAATGAGCCCTCTTGGCTGGATTACTTGCATTACCCTGTATATTAGTTAGCTGCTGTTGTACGTTAGATAATGGTGAAAAAGCATGCGAACAGTGAGAGCAGGTGTGAGCAGAAGCTTGACATCTGCATAAAATATGCATACGTATTCATAACAACATCATTTGAAAGTCAATGCATCATCCTATTGCTCAATGCCTACTCTTTGTTTTCAATACTTGTCCTATACTAATAAAACTGTTTTCTGTCTTAAAGGAGCAGTGACACCAACTTTGCGAATGTCACATTTTCTGCGTCCACGTATAGTTATCGACCCCCCTAATAATGATTTGCTACTGATAATGCAACGTAGGGTCAAATAAATATCTGTAATATTGATTAGTATGATGAGTATTGAGTGCAATTCAAAATGGGTGCAAAGCCCACCAGGCGTCCCTGCTGGCACATTTCGCCCATTTCACCTTGAGCTCCAAAGAAAAGCCAACGTTCAATGCATTGCGGAGATGCCTGGAGAGACGCTAATTGCATGCTCAGTCCTACCTGGAAGCTCTTATAAACAACCTTTACAGCTGCCCGCGACAAAGACATTCCTTCTTGCTGTACTTAAAGCACCTGTACTTAATGTCAGTCGCGCACAACTGTTTCACGACATAGTGACACGTAATGCAGTTGAGATCATCGCTCCCAATTATCACACGCTGACGAGCACATGATAAATAATTCAAAGTGGCGTGGCGAAGGCGCAGGACTTCAGACAACCAACGCAGACAATCGAAGTGAAGTCACGGCCAGGTGTCACCACCAGTTTACACCACGATGACAACACTGAGATCGTTGACGTTATCGTTACTATCGCATCGTCACAGTGCCTGGGGCGTGGCCTGAGGGCCCACTGAACGCGTCATTGTGGTGAAGTGTGCGGAGTTTGAAGTGGGCGCCGTGAAAACCAGACGGAAAACGACGAAGAAGCAAGCTCGTTCGGAAGCGAAGAGAAAGAAGCAGTGGCAGCAGGAAGCAGGGATAGAAGACGAGCCACATGTCTCGGCCGCTGGGTTGCGGACCCAAGCCAAGACCTCTACCTCTGTCGACTGGTGACCTGAGGGCACTTATGGGTCCCTACTGCTCCTGGCCGTGGGTCGCTGGTGTGCTGCGGCTCGGCAAACGCTCCTGTGCTCGTGGGCAGGCCTTGAGCTGTCGGGCCTCGGGCTGAGCTCGGACGAGGCTGTCCAGCCGGAACACGTTATCGGAGCCGGCGCTTGGACTCCAGCGTAAACCGGCGGCCTAGGAAGGCTGCCGCTGCAGCTGACATCGAGCTGCTTCACGCCGACGGCAATGGCAACATCCGCGACTTCCGTGCGTCGTGCCCGGGGCATCTCCGTCACCGACGTTGGTGAGAGTACCGTGACTTTACTACTCCACGCAACCAACCACGTGATAGGAACGGAGTGCAGTAGAACGGAATGATTAAGAACTAAGCACGTAACATGTGCATTTCTGTGTAACTTTGTCTAAGGGTAGGACCGGTTGTATTTGCCATGTAATCGTTTGTCTTTGTTTGGGTTA
The DNA here is from genome assembly GCA_030522465.1 of Rhipicephalus appendiculatus. NCBI lineage: Eukaryota > Metazoa > Arthropoda > Arachnida > Ixodida > Ixodidae > Rhipicephalus > Rhipicephalus appendiculatus. Next base: position 139,575 of record JALIZH010021021.1, read on the forward strand.
CGGGTTTCTGCGTTAGTGTGTTATTAAACGGGGTTTTTCAAGCGGTCTCGTCCTTTTTGTGTCCTGAGGTGACGCCTCGGACATTCCAAATAAAAGAACCTGCACGTTGTGCGAAAAACCAAACCACAACGTAACAGTCATAATACTGCCAATGTCGCACGGTGCTGAACACTCCGCTGAGTCCTCCGTATGCTGTTCGCCCTCGAAATAACTTCTACGTAACGGACGAAATTCATACTTTGCTCAATAAACTTTTTCATACCAAGCTATAGAGTGAAGGATCACATCTCGAGCTGGAAATTTTACGTCCCTGCTCTTTTAATGCTGCTACTGATTTTCACTGCATCATAAAAGCGCCGTCAAACCAATGTTTTGTAGTTCTGAAGTACCGAACCAGAACAGAACTTACTTGTGGGTCCACAAAGACGTGCCTTGACAACATGTCCAGTACATACCTTGGTAATGTCACGTATCCTTTGTGCCACCTTACAGTGCTCCTGCAGCACCCCTCGAACTTGGTGAAAAAACACATCCTGCGGAAAGGCAAAGACTACTAATGAACATGTCAGCCATGTCTTGCAGTCGTGCACGGCAAAGAGAGTTAAGATGCGGAGCTCAAAGTTGCCGTTATCTAGGGCGCCCTCAATCCATGCAGGATTTAAGAATATGAATTTCAAGTTTTCAAACTTTCCTGTTTTGGACGCACATCGACATTTCGTTTATGGTCGCGCATTCATTTCTAGCATCCATGATGCGCATAGAAAACGGAAGTAGGGGCGCTTGTGTTCTATAGCTGGCACTGGAGTTCGCGATCTTTGAAACCATAAGGCTAGCTGTTCAGACTATTTTTTCGTAAAGACGTGACGGGAGGCTTGCTGGCGCTGCGCGCGCACAGTTGCTGCTTATTGGTTCCTCAGCAGGCAGGCATAAAAGAGATTATAATAATAACTGGGGTTTTACGTCCCAAAACCACATGATTATGAGAGACGCCGTAGTGGGGGGGCTCCGGAAAATTTTGACCATCTGGTGTTCTTTAACCCTCTGAGGCGCTATGTACACAATTGTGTACACCACTTGAATTTGTTATTTGTATCAATTAGGGTCTAAGAAAGAGCAAGATATATCAAGCTATGGAGGAATTGAACCTCCTGCTAAATAAATTTGTCTTCATTTAACGTCACTTTGAAGCGTACTGTTGCCTACGATCTCTTTGCTGATGGCACTGCCACGTTCGACAAGTCATTCGACGTGCCACTTCCTACGAGCCATGTGAAAAATATTTTTTTTTCTTTGCTCAAAATGGACGTAACCAAAAATGAATTTGCACTATATTTGTGCACTGAGATTACATTCTATTTATGCCGAAACAGAGCATAATAAATATATATTTAATTACAGCTTAATTGGGATTAGTCACAATAACACGCATAAATTAACATATTATGACATTATTTTTGTTGCAAAATAATATTTAGTGCCTTGAAATAACGTTGTATCGATTTGACACATTTACAGACAGTTTTTCGTAGGTGGCGCAAAGGTATAACGTGCTCTGACAACGCAAAGTACACGGGCCTCTACCATCTCGCCTCCATCGAAATGCGACCGCCGCGGCCGGGATCGAACCCACGACCTGCGGGTCAGCAGCCGGGCACGTTAACCACCGCTCCACCAAAGCGGACGCATAAAAGGGATTAATCGGAGCGGTGGGGTTAATACCGCAAGCGCACGGGTTCATTGTGATAAATTTTCGTCAACGTCGCAGAATAATCAACGCTGCCAGATACGTCTGCTTACAGCCCGTTTCATCTACTTACCTAAGAAAGTTCGTGACAAAGATCGACGCGTCGAAGCGCTGCAGCTGATTCCGAAAAGCTTAGTAATGCCAACGGCTGCGTGTTGTGCACAGCACCACAACAGAGCCCAAAACAAAGCCACCTGAACCCGAAGCAAAGTAAGGCAACTTACCCACGATTCCACCATAATGTTGGCCCGTTGTTCATCAGGCGTTCCTAGCAGATACTTCCGGGCGCGTTAGCACAAGTTGGTCATGCTTTCTATTACATTTCCCTCTTTCTAGTAAAGTTTCCCCATTTAGCCAAGCTTATCTCCAGCAGCTACACATTGTGAAGCTCAGACTGCTTCAAAGATACTTTGCACAGAGTAGCAGGCTCTTAGGTGTCGCGGGTACAAAATGTCTATCACAAATTGACTCAAGAAAATAACGCATGACATTATTACCTAATATTAAACTGGCCGACTGTACCGCAACTTTTTGAACGCGCTACTCCACGCCACGCATTTCCATGCGCTACATGCGCCGCGCCCGCGCCGCTTGCATGCAATGTTGCCAACGGCACTGCAAAAACTCGCTAACGTCAATGTTCGCGCCCTCCATTGAGCGTCTCCTAATGCGAACGAAATTTCGACACCTTTTCAATAAAAGCTTGTTGGATGTCACCATATTTTCCTTTTGGGTGTTGTAAATGTGCATGAACCCCCGAAAAAGACACTGCCAAGACACTTACAAATGAGCGATTAGGCGCTGTCGTTTTGTTTCTGTATAAACAGACCGCTTGTCTCTTTAAAAAGAAAAGAGGGCAGTTTGTTCAGTGACTTCCTGGACAAAGCTTGCCATTGAACCCGCACACAGGCAATGTTCAGGCCGCGTGCACCGTCGTGGCGTTTAACAGCAGAGTGGTCGCAAGTGTTAATTTGTGGTTAGAGGGGAAAAGAATGCGCCGGAAGGTGCGCTTCAGGGGCGTAGCCAGAAATTTTTTTCGGGGGGGGGGGGGGGCACCTTCTTGATTTCGGGGGGGTGCACCTCATTGAAATGGTCATTTTTCGCTCTGTATGCCATGGCGAAAAAAATTTCGGGGGGGGGGGGGGGGGGCACGTGCCCGGTGTGCCACCCCCTGGCTACGCCACTGATGCGCATCATCACTTTTTCCACTGCTATTGGCATGCTCCCTCAGACGGCCGTGAAATCCCGTTTGTCCAATGTAGGACTTGCCACAGCTCAGAGGAATCTCGTAGACGACACCTTCGGCACAACGCCTAAAAGTTTCACGTGACCTCTTTTAGATGTGAAGCATCTTATGGCGAAGCTTAATCCGGTGGTGGTGGTGGTGGTGGTGGTGTGCCTCGAGGCCTCACTTACTGCGCATGCGCAAACCCTTTCAAAAAAAATAAACCTCCTCTCCCTCTCTCTCTCCAGGCATCCCTCCACGCGGCAACCACACCCCTCACTGCGCATGCGCCTCCCCTCTCCCCTCCTACGCTCCCCCCTCTCTCTCCTCTAGGCATCCCTCCCCGCGCTCCCACTGCGCATGCGCGTCCCCCCCCCTCTCTCTCCTCTACGCATCCCTGCCCACGGCGTTCACACTCCCACTGCGCATGCGTGTCACCCCCCTCTCTCTCCTCTCCTACGCTCCCCCCTCTCGCCTCGCGACGCCGACGCAGGCAGCGTCTGCTAGCGAGTTTCTTGGTTGAAAAAACCGACTGCTCGCGCTCAACAACCGTTCACTGGCCACCCCGTATATATGGCAATGGATCTTGACCTCCAAGGTGGTGCCGGTGGGAGACTTCTCCTCTGCGTTGTTGAACAATAAAAATTCGCAGCGTGCGCGTTAACTAAAAGCGGAGTGCGGGTCTCTGTGTCCAGTCGGAGTCTTCTGTCTCTCATTGCCCATTAGCAGCGATTGGCATGTTCCAGTAGGAAACACTGCTCCATCACTGCCTGCTTTGCGCCTCCCCAGTTTTCTCCTGCGCAACGCTGCGATGAGCGCCAGCGTCAACGCCGCCGCCAGTGTAAGCGTTAGCACACGCTGCTTCACATCTACACATGGTTCCCTTTAGCGGGAGATGGTGTAATTTTTTGACAACCTTGCGGCTTAACACGAGACAGGGGCGTAGGCATAAACTTTTTCGGTGTGCGCGCGTGTGTGTGTGTGTGTGGGGGGGGGGGGGGGGGGGGACATCCTTGATCTGAAGTGGGGGCCGGGCAGGCAAATGATTTTGCGCTCTGTATGCCAATGGCAAAAAAAAAAAATTGGAGGGGGTGGGGGGGGCACGGGCCCAGTGTGCCACCCCTTGGCTACGCCACTGGCACGAGAGATTCGCTGGCGCAGCTGCGCTAGTTTATTCGGAGCGGCAAACAAAAACAGGAATTCCATACCTTTAGGTTTTGGCTCACCTTGCGCACGTTCGGCACCACCTCTGGTCTTGCAAGTTGCACGTTCCCGTTCTCTGACAGGGTTGCCGTTGGTGGCTACTTTGGGCCAAATTGGCTACTTTAGGGCCCCGTCTGGCTACGAAAATTTCAGGTTGGCGCCATGGCTACTTTTTGGATACATCGAACTTCTGTTTTGGCGCATTTAGTAGCCAATTTTCTTATTATTGGCATGTGAAAGAACAAGCGAGCCTGCAGACCACCCACTGTTTTCAACCTTTTCTGTCGTGTAAGCTAATGCGCGCACATATGTCTTGGCCACAGCAGAAGGCTCGCGCACATCGAGGCACCCTTACGCAACGCATGGCGCCCGCAAAGACGGAGTGGCGAAGTTGCGCGCGTGTTGGCAAACGTGTGGCTAGCACGCATCTCACGCTGCCCGCTATCTATTCTGACGTTATAGTTTCTAACGCTGATGCACAGCGCGTATACTCGTGAGAACTTCAACAAAAAGCAAAGATCCGCAGAAAAATGAAGCTAGTATATAATTATGGTAACTCTAGTAGTCAATTTCGCTGTGCGGCTTCCATAAAACACTGATTCAACGTCTAATGTTGTCACTGACTTGTTGGCTGGAATTTTCCAAAATTACTCCGCCTCTGGCGAGAAGTCTCCTATACTGCACAACTATGTGCAAGCGCACTGAACGTACACTAACCAATCCGATATAGTGGCTGCACCACCTGGTGCAAAATATGGTTCGTGAAACTAAATCTCAGAAAATGAAAGTTTATTCATGTCGCCCGAAGGACCAACAGTTGCCTACTTAACTCTTGAACCGCGTTGCATTTGAACCCGTCACTTGATGAATATTTCACGTATGTTCATATATCATGTAATATAAACAGGAAGAGTAATATTCTTTCGAACTGCAATCATACTGCTAGCATAATAGCCACGAAATTCCGCCTTTACCCCAGGGCCGTACCCAGGAATTTTTTTCGGGGGGTGTTTTTCTGTAGAACGGCTAATACCCATGTTACACGGGCAAGTTAACCGCGGTTAAGACCAACCACGGTTAACTGCATAACCGTGGTTTTCTCGGTTAACTGCCTCGGTTTCTCGGTTTTCTCGGTTAACTGCCTAACCGAGGTTGCCAAGCTCGGTTTCCTGCAACCGCGGTTAGCGGCATAACCATGGTTTCACGTACCGTGTAACATAAGCGAACCGCGGTTTCGGCTGCCTGTGTAACAAGGGTATAACTTTGGCAACTGGTGGTCGATGTGAAGGCGTGTAAATACTTGAGTATCACCAGAAAAGTTAAAGCATTAAAGAATTTCGGGGGGTGTCAGAACCCCTTCATCCCCCCCCTCTAGTTACGGCCCTGCTTTACCCTCCATCTCTAACAGAGCATCGAAATTTTTGCCGCTTGGACTCATTCTGAATAACATACCACCGCAGGGTCCTTCGCGACGCATTTATTCTATCACCGCACTGTATGTCCCATCACTTTAGTTATCGCTATGAGGTAGGTATTCTATTTTGTAAAAACGGAACCTTTTCTACCACGCGCAGTACAGCAAACGAGTGAAATCACCTTCATTACCGACCAAGTGTTGATAATAAGTTTTCTTGAAGCAGTAACTACCAGAGAAACGACTACTAGTCTGTTGGAAGTATGTTCATTGTTCTTTTTTCTACTCGCATGTCTTGTGTTACTTTTTTGTTTGTGTTTTATCCACTCTCCTTTGTAATGATCTTGGTGTTGCGGTACCTTCATAAATAAATAGGCCATTTTATGTAACTCACCTGTGACTTCAAAACCAAGCTAGAAGGATAAATGATGCTCTTGTTTTTTTTATGTTTTTGCATATCGAAAGTCATATTAGTGTATAATAATGAAAATTCTATTCATAATTCCGCTTTTGTTCTATTCGGCTACAAATTTGGCGATAGAGTTCAATGACATGGCTACTTTGGCTACTTTTAGCTTGAAATATGGCTCCTTTTCAAAGTCTACCCAACGGCAACCCTGTTCTCTGAAGTGCGCTTCCTTAGTACTGATTTTCAGTTTCCGTAGCAAAGGATTCGGCAACGGCATTCAAGACCGTCCGGAGGGAAGCCAGCCTTTTCGAGTCAGTCAATCTGAGGGCAGCAAGGCTAACCTGCATCATGTGCGAGCACGATCTGCACAGCGCAGATTGAAGGTAATGCAGAGCGATGCTACGCTTGAGTCTTGACAGTCTTAGAATGCGCAGAATCGTATGGTAATGGCCCTTTTTTACTGCGAGGCAAGTAAGTGAAGTAAACATGATCATTTTTCACAGCCAGGTTAATATCTAAAAACTGCAAATGGTTGTCGGTGGGAAGCTCATGAGTGAAAGTTTACCATTTCATAGTAAGGCACAGGGCAGATCTCGTCTAAAACAAACGAAAAATGGTCAACATACCCAAAAACATTAAAAGGACGAGATGAAGTAGAAACACGTTGTAGTGCCGGGTCAATGTGAGACAAAAAAGTGTCAAATAAAATTTGTGCCACACTGGACCCGATACGAATGCCTTTGTTAATTTTGTAGATCAATTCCACCTTCAAAAGAAACACATATGTGCTGTTGAGATACGCTTCAAGCAAATGAGTAAACTTAGAGACCGACGTTTCTGTCCTCGCTCCAAAATCAGCCTCGCCACTCTCATCAATGCACTGCCTAAGAGCAGACATGATGACATCAGGATGTGGAACAGAATAAAAAAAAGATCATTCAAATCTGCAGAAAAGAGATATCCTGTACTATTTATATATATATATATATATATATATCTTTGCAGCGAAAAAATTCAACAACTTCATCTAAATTTCTTAATAGATAAGGTTCGGTAAGACGTGTGAGGGATTTTTGCAGAAAACCACTGACATGTTGTTGACATGTGCTTCGCTCACTAATAATTGTGCGGTCTTAGTCCTAAAAATGTCATCAAACCATTTCCTTTGGACTTCGCAATCTGCTTAGACAATCGCTGAGCCCCAACTTATTCACACAGTTTGCTTATATATTCTTCTCCAATTTAGTCAAGCTTACTTTCCCACCCTTGAAATTCCTATTAACTTGCAAGGCTTTTTCATTATAGACACATCGAGACATAATCATAAAACCACCTTCCTTGTCGGACTGCAATAGGTATAGGTCCTTGCAGGCCCGTAGCCAGGGGGGGGGGGGGGGCGAAATTCGGATTGAGGGGGGGTGTTTTACCGAGAAAAAAAAATGAAAATAGGGGGGTTTTCAAGGTTTTCAACAGGTGCCCCCCCCCCCCCCCCCCAAAAAAAAAAATTCTGGCAACGGGCCTGGGTCCTTGTCTTTGAAACAACATACTACACGATTCAACATGCGCACCTGTCATCCAGTTGTAGTTTTGGGTGCACATCTCTGAAGACTCAACACCGTCCAGTAAGCACCGCTCACGCTGCCCCGAGGAAGCCGTGCTTGTTACCCTTCTAAAGAGCCAGTAGCTCATGTGCGGAAACATCCGGCTCGATGGGCCTTTTTCAGGAGATTAGTCTGCGCATGCGCAGTGGCGTAGACGTCACCCGCGCCATGTCTTGTAGGGCTCATAGGGCGGTGACAGGTGCGAACTTGACATCGCAGGATTGCAAATTATCCCCAAAAGTACGAGGCCACCGAAATTGTCTACCAGTGCGCGGCAGACAAATTCGGAGGCCACGGATCCCCATTTTCGATTTCGGCGATCTCCACTGGAGGCGCCTTTGTTAAGAAGGCGGCTGATGTCCTTTGGTCGAGTGATGTTGCACAGAACCTTCACGTTTTCTGTCTGCACGACTTTCTTGTCATTCAACTGAAAAGTTCTAAGAAGGCACGTAAGCATGCACTTCCATGTTGTCTCTACTTCAGCACTGATGAGCCTACGGTGTTCTTTCAGTTGCTTCAGAGTTACCCATTCAGGGAAGTTAGCTTAACACGTGCTCCTCAAGAGGTCATTACAAAGCCAACCTTGACGCCCTAACTCCGAGGGTAAAGCTTACTCACTCTTTCTGCGTGTCCCCAAGAAGGCAGGACGCAACCGAAGATGGCGTAGACTTCACAAGGTGCGCGCTGAAAGCCAAACGGGAAGGGGGGACAAGAAGCTACATCTATACGTCAGCGTGCCTCATGACATTGAGGTTTTTCTTTTTTTTTTAATCTTTGAACGCGCGGATCACCTTCAGAGTAATCCACGAGCGCGCTTACGTAATTTTGTAGTGTAATTCTGCGTGCATGTCACGGCACCCCTGCAGCGGCCGCGGTAACCATGTCGTTCCCGATGCTCAGGTCAGCCAATGGCCATGTCGTTGTACTTACGGTGAAGTTAATTTTGGGTATATGACATCATTTGCCGATAGAACTACGAGCGATTTCTAGCGGACTTCGCCCTAAAACCACCCCCGAAACCCTTTGACATTTCACGTAAATGCGAGCATCGAGTTCACAACGCCGTCACGATCAACAATGCCAAACGCGGCAGCGCTACCAGCCGCGGGCGCCCAATAAATTCCAAGAAATAATCCTTTCTCCGCTCCAAGTCTTTCGGTAATCATCAGGGTTCGCCGTGACGTCAATGTTCTCATCTGCTCGTCATCCACAAAAAGAGCCTGCTGATGGTAGTATGATGTTTGTAATCGTACGAAATGCACCGGAGAGCGTAACGGGACACCATGTGCTGGACTAGCCAGTCGTCATGCATGATGTTCACGTTAAAGTCCCCGGTTGCCTTTCGCGGGCGAGAGCGCGTTCACGATCGTTTTCATCCATGGCAGAAAGAGAATGTGTGGTCTGGAACGCGCTTTTTCTTCATCGTCATCAGCATCATTGTCATCGTTATAACGTATAGTGGGCACATTCCATGTGCTGTAGCGTGATGGCGGAAAGAGAATGTGTGGTCTAGAACGCACTTATTCATCGTCATCAGCGTCATCGTCATCGTCATGGCATATAATGGTTACCTTGCATGTGCTGTGCCGTGATGGCAGCGTCATCGTCATCTGGCTACGGCGGACAAGGGAAGGGGGGGACAGGCCTCATTCATAAGATGCTTCGCATCAAAAAAAATGGAGGAGCTTGTGCGCTTGTACTAAGCCGCGCAAGCCTAGAAACAGTGAAACTGAACGATTCTAAAAACTAATCTGGTTGCTTCTAGTTTGTTTCTAGGGCTTAGCTAGGTGATGCAGGTGGTTTCTAGGTTGCTTCTAGGTTTCTTCTATAGGTCATTGCTAGGCTTTAGCTAGGTGACGCTAGGTTGTTTCTACGTTGATTCTCAGCGCAGATAGGTTCAAGTTAAACCACAGACAGACACTGACACGACACGGGCACGTCATCGTTGGCGTAGGCCTTCCACCGCTTCGCAGCCTTCTCGCAACCGCCTAACCTTTCCCGTTCCCTGGTATTCTCTCATGCGTACTCGGGGACTTCAGCTCGCCGCCGTCGCTTCGTAGCCATTAGTTTGGCTAACTGCTGCCTTCTTCATTTTAAGTGGAAGTTGTGTGTCGTGAGATTTACCAAATTTCTGTGGCACGTACCTGTTTATGATGACGATAGTTTTCTGATCTGCCGCACAAATTTCCGTGGCACATACCCGTTTGTTGGGGCTAAACTGTTGTCGTCTTCAATTTCTGTGGCGCATACATGTTTGGGATGATAGTTTTTTGGTACGGGGTGAACAAGGAACGCTTTGCTTAAACAGCTTCGCCGTTAAAAATGTTTATGCACAGATATTTTTTTGTGACTAGGCCATTAAAACGTTTCTTTACTGCTACAAAACTTGTGCATCTATTTCGCTATAGTAGAAGCACACCATCAAAATTACTGTAAGTTTTTTGAGAGTTCAGTGATGCTTCCTTTGCCGATAGCGTTGATTATTGAATCTCATATTGTGTATAATGTCACATTGAAAAAAATGGCTTCATGTGCCAGAGAGTCAGGAGCCATCACATGTAACTCTACAGGCAACTTTAAGCCACTGTAACATTGCTAAGGTCCGGTACATTTGAGCAAATAATTCTCGGTAAATTAGCATTTTGGGTAGAATCGTTCTTCGGGCTAAAAGTTTAATGTGAAACATAAATTTAAAATTAAAAGCAATTCTTATTGTGGGTTGCTGGGTTGCTGCAGCAAAAACACATTGATTAAAATTTACGATTGCGGGTAATGGCAGAGGTAACGTTCGTTACTTTTTTTTGGGTAACGGTAACGCGTTACATATTTTTTTTTTTGTAGGTAACGTAGGGCGGTAACGCGTTCATTTTTTATAGTGTAACGAGTAACGTATTTAGCTACTTCTTTTCAGTAACGCCTACAACACTGGCTCGGGCTCGGGTTCCTCAGCGTCGGCTCGCTGGGTCAAATCTCGAGCCGCGAGGTTGGCGATCTCGTTGCCACGGGAAGCCTCGACTACCGCATGCAGCGTTTTCTGATCATCGTCAAAACGTAGTGCAGGGCCCCTTGTTCTAAGTTTGGGGAAACGTGAAACGTTCTGCTGGGGTTGAATTGCCGGAATGCGGTGGATAGGGACGCGTGAGCCAGGGCATTGACATGAAGCAACATCCCGGTCATTTTCTCACAGGTCCAGATCTCTTACTGCACACGGCGTCTTTGAAGCACGCCGTAATTTGCAAGCAAAGTTCCCTGTTTACCACCTGACCATGTAATGTAAAGTCCTGATTGACAATGCTTTTAAAGCAAAAACAGAAAAAGAAAACGCAGCTCGCAATAGTTGGCGCGAGGCTGGAACCAACAGCGGAGCTCGTGTTTGTTTGTTTTTGGCTTAATGGAGCTCGTGTTCCACCTGTATTTTTCTAAGTTTTCGCTAGTGATTCCAATCCTTTGCTAGAGATGCTGTTTTTACTAATTATGGTTACGATTGGCTATCCTTCTTCGGTTTCGGTTGGTTCCCCACACTACGCACGTGTTACGCGGTTCTTGCCGAGAACATATTCCATGACCATTTGCGACGTGCTCTTGAGTCACGCGACTAGTTCTTACGTGGTTTATTGCGGGGACATGTCACGTGACAAGCTGTTTCGCGATTTTAGTCACGTGGCTAGTTGTTACGCAGTGTGACGTAATTTTTAGTCGCGTGACTAGATGTTACGTATAGCCTCGTCACAAATTATTACGCGATTTCAGTTCCGTGACTATATGTTACGTGGTGTTATGGAATTTCAGTCACGTCGCGAGTTCTTAACAAAGCAGAAAACTGGGCGAGTTGGTATGTATTCATCTTCACAGGATAGCGCGCACCGACTACGGGGACGTCGTGTTGTCGTGTTCTTCTCCCTTTGTCGCCGTAGTCAGTGGGCGCTATCCTGTAAAGATCACTAGTTCTTGTGTGATGGTTTGTAATTTGTCACGTGACTAGTTACGAGATGTTGCGCGATTTTGAGTCACGTGACTAGTTATTGCGTAATGTTACGTTATTAGCCACGTGACTGGATGTCACGTGATGTTATGGGATTTTTAGTCACGTGACTAGTTATGTGATGTTACGTAATTTGTCACGTAACTAGTTACGTGATGTTACGCGAATTTTTAGTCACGTTACATACTCGTCCCTTCATAGTTGCTGCATTCCACGGCCGGGACAAATCGGCGCACATGTGGTGGGAGCGAAGCAGAAGACGCAGACGGGGAGAAGCCAGCGCGTACCGGTTCATTTCTATTCGCACTACCCGGCGCAACGAAAAGCTTTAACAGCTCCGCTGTTAAAAATAAACGCAACCAACGTCGCTTTGATCTTCGCCCAATTGATGTGTGCTTTTTGGGACGAGGGAACCACTTGCCCACCTACTGCTACGGCACCACCATCGTTTTAACATTATTGCCATAAACCATCGTCCCGTTACTGTATACATACCAAACATGGCGAAATTTCACACTAGTACACGCGTTTTCACTCCTCTTTCACTCACTTTGGCACTTACCCGAAGAGAAGAATGCGCGCGGGCTCACTTCAGTGGCTGTAGCTTCCGAACTACTGAGCTAATTAATGGTGAGAGCGGAACTCGGTGAATTGCGGGTCGTTGTCTAAGCCAGCGGCTATAGTTCGGATTCTTTGTGAACGCTCATCGTACGTACGCAGGCAAACTAAACATTTTCACTGCCGCATCCCCCCCCGCCCGTCCTTTATGGCTACAGAGGTGCACTGGAGATGGCCTTTTGATGGCCAACGGACGGGCAAAGTGACCACTGGCTGTGAGGGCCGTGAGGCATATGATACTGCCTGAAAAATTCACACTGCAAGAAGTCATTCTTTCGCCATTTATTACAGTGTTTTATCGTTGTATCGAAAAAATCAATGGCAACATCAGCCGGCACCCACGACCCCGGATACAGGCAGCAGGACCTACTGATGGCTCCTAGAACGAGATTGAAATGCACAGTTAGGATATAGAACATAAGCACAAATATTTCCTCGAGTGGCTGGTGCACATATGGGGTTCTGGAAGAAAGAACAAGTTCGTCATGCAGGTACGGTCTAAGCGAGGAAATAGCACGAACGCCTGCTGAATTCAATCAGCAGCAAAAAGAGCGAGAACACGGCAAGCACTCCTCCCGGAATCCCTGCTGATGTTCTCGCAGATGCGAGAGCGGATGTTGCACCCTATAGACTACTAAGAACAATGATAAGAGAACACGTATAACCTACTTGTCACGAATGTCGAGCAAAATGATAATGGAAAGAAAATACGTGTGCTTACGCATTAGCGTCGGGACCATCGCCACTGTGGAGAGAAAAAGGTACGAGATTATAAGGAGCACACGTGTTCTTCGAGACGGCGCGACATCGAATTGCAGTTTGACGCTCTGTTGTGGTCAGTTCATCACCGCGAGCATAAGCGGCCTGCTCAGAAGTGTCCCTTGATAAGTATCAGTCGCGGAAGCTTGTTTTGTTCACTTTAGACTTCGTAAAATCAATTGCGTTGGTGGAATGTCGACGTTCGCCAAAGCTGCGTGCACGCAACTGCTCTGAAGTAATTCCTAAATTTTCCACCTGTGTTCTACTCATATGACTTTTTTTTCGGCGATGTGTATGGTAGAGCTTCAGCTCGTGGCCAACTCTTCACTCCATGCCTGTAAGTCGCAGATATTTTCATTCAACTTCTGCAGGCAGAGATGTGAACGAAAACTCCGAGCCATGGAGAGACGTAACGTTCCAGCGACTGTTGACTAAAATTCCTGTTTTTGCTTCATTCTATTTCTCTCTCGATCTCTAGAAACTACCTGTTATAAAATTTCCATTCGGGAGCGGCGACCAATGTTTTGAAGCGATCACCCAAGACGTCTAAGCTTAGAAAAATAAAAAAAATAGCACGAATCTTTTGTGAATAAAATACAAAGAGTTAGCATTGATTAGAACACTTTTCAGCCAATTGAGTAGGCGCCTCAGGCTTATAGACCATGATGCCCTTAGAGTCCATTTCCTTAGAGGGGCCATGACACCCGAATTTTCGATCATAATCTGTGCTATGTGGCTAATCCTTGTGCATTCACAAATAGACTGTCGCAATTTTAGCGCATTTGGTCTACCACTTAATTTATAACTGAATATTTTTATTAACACGCGAGTGGCCTGAGAGTTGGACAACGCTGGCGCACTCGCGAGCCGTAACGTAACAAGGAGCTATACTCCGTTTCACAAGCTGTTGGCAGTGCAGCCAAAGGTAGAGCTCTCTCGTCCAATCAGGGCTGTGTGAACACAGCAAATAGTCCCTCAACTATTTTAGCAATCCAGAACTATTTTGCACACTACAAACGCATAACGTGACAGTATGGTACGGATTGATGTTTTAAAGCGTCCAAAGTGTTTTAATAATTCGTGAAATTAATACAAAAAGCCCGCATGGACCTGGCTGAGCGGAGGCTTGTTGTGAGGTGGTGATGCGCCGCTTTTCGGCAACATGGCGTCGCCCGAGTTGGTCGTGTGTCTGCAACGCGTCCCACAAACTGTCACCGGTGAGCCATCCATCGAGTGTGCGTGATTTTCCCAAGCTGGCGAAGCAGATAGCTTTAAACGCTAGCGCTTCGCGTCGAGTGCGGGGAAAGTGCAAGCTTGAATTCACTCAGCAAGAGGACGGAAAAAACCTATCCAGGTGAGCGAGCGAACGCTCTATCGGTGGAAGGCGCTGGCGGGGAACGCGGGCAGAGTCCTACCACCGACGAAGCGTTTTATTGGAAAGGCCGTGATCGGGTGAAGAAGCTGGACGATTTTGACCTGAGCATCTTTCGGTGGGTGGTGTATTTACCCCGATCTTTTCAGTCCGCATTGCTCGCAGTGTGGCTCGGTCGCCTCCCTCTCTCACATATTATGGGACTGCAGCGAGGATCCTCCCCCGCCTGATCTCCTGACCACTCCCTTGCCCGAGGCGTGGGAAAGTGTACTCCGCAATCCGAGCCTCGAGGTACAGCTCCGGGCCATACAACGTGCCGAGGAGGTGGCGGCCAGGCACGGCCTAACCGCCATCCCTCTGTGAAAATATTTTTCACGTAAATAAGGTTGTTTCTCTCTCTCTCTGTACGTCTTTTTTGAGAGAGGTGAAACTCCACCCATCGCCAAGGTGCTGCATCGTTTCGAAGAGGACGAGACGCTACCGACCGTGTCCACAACGACGATGCAGAGGATGCTGAAATAGCGTGGCTTCAAGTACAAGGAACGCTCTCGGAACGCATTTCTCATAGAAGTGAGGCGCATTGTGCAAAGTATCCGCCGGTTTTTGCGGAGCTGCGACGCCAAATACAAGTTGTGATGACGAGATGTGAGCCCTCTTAACGGCTCATGGCAATCATTGTGTGGTGCGTACGGGACGGGATCATTCAGTACTGTTGCAGTGATAGGAGCAAACATAAAAAACAAAAAAAAAGACAAACATTTTTTTATGTCAGCAAATAAAGCATCGGATTGATTGATTCCATGATTCACTCCTTAATTGACTCAATGATTCACTAAAATTGATTGATTGAATGATTAAAGTAAATATTTTTTTATACCCGTGGCGTAATCAATTAAAAAAATCTCTGATGTGACGAAAATTCATAGGAACAAGTGACACTAAATATTAATAGACAAAGCCAGTTCCTTTGGAACGGAAGTCGGCCCGTCAAAAAATAAACAGATCAGATGAAGATGGTGCCAAGCGCCACGTGCTACCAAATTAAAAAGTTAATTAGTATAGTACACATTTTTCCACCCAGATTCACAGAAGCGACATTCGCGTAGGAACACAATTATGTAGTGCGCTCTGTCGTGATTGGCTGAGGGCGCACGTACCTTCCACTGTACTGCCAACAGCTTGTGGAAACGGAGTATAGCTACATGCTAGCTGTGCGAGCGTCTGCATTCCGGCGAACGATATTTTTCCGTGGTCAGCTTCGCGTGAAATCGAGATAGTTTAGCTTCCTTCAGCTTGGCACTGAAAGTGCACAATTTCCAGTGGCTGAAACTTCAGTAGAAGACGACGGCTCCGCTCCTTGCTGCTCATGACGCCACACGCGCCATGGCAAAATGGCGGTTGCCGGCGGTGGGCGGGGCGTACTGCCGGCGACTTCTATGGCTTGTTTTCCACTGAAATATTATTTTACGGCTCACTTTTCAGATCTGCATAGGCATAACGGACCTTCTACTTCTAGTTTTCGCTGAAAACCAGAAATTATTGGGGGGTGACCGTGTCATGGCCCCTTTAATTTCAGACCGAACAAATGGGTAATAGAGGTGAGAGTGACGGCTTCATATTAAGTAGCACGACTGGATGTCTTCAAGTGGCCCGCCAGCCGCGGCCAATCTCTTTCGCCTTCTACATATCCAAAACAAACAACAGCTTCGAGAACGTCATCTGCAACGCTATCTGCTTCGGTTCCCGTGCTTCGGCAGTTTAGCTTTTTGTGACAGAACGAGTTCCTCGTTTATTCGTCGGTTAGGACGTGCGTGGGCTACGTTCACAATGAGGCTGGATCATGCGCTGTCAGTATCGACCTCATTAACACAAACGGGGAACGTGTATTTTGACGCAGCGAAAGAATGGTTGCTATCCGTAGCCGGGATGGAATGCGAATTTCCCCTTTCGCCACTTAGCGTTGACAACATTGCCCACTCGTTTCGTAACACTACAACACACAATTAGTTGGTGGCACAACCTTAAGACGTCCGCTTGAGCCTTACTGCGAAAAACATGGGTACGTCATACTTGAAAACGTGCCATAAAACTGTACTCCCAGTAAAATTACCCGTCCTGCCTGTGCAAAATTTGAACGGAAAACAGGTAGCCGTTGAATCCGAAGAACTGCAGAGCTAATGGTAGAACTACCGGTTGGAGTGTAACCTTGTGCTCTTATATTTATACAAAATTCATCATCGGAAGAAACGGTGCTGCAAGAGGCATTCGTGTGATGCGAATTGATTTCAACTAAGCTCTCTATATTCACAAACTCTATTAAATGTTTTGCAGAGAAGACAAGGCCACGTTTCAAGGTTGGAACTTCCACGGCTGTGGATTTTTATGACACGCGAACGAGTCTTCAACGAAGTATATACGCGGTGACGCTATAGGCTTCCAATGAGAAGCTGTGTGTTTTAACGTCGCGCACAACATGAATGCCACAAGATGATGCGTGGCTACTCACGGTCCTCTGACAGCAACCAGAAGAGCATGCCGAACAGCGTGCAGCCGATGATCAGGAGCACCAACATCATCGTCACCACTGCGAACCGTTCACTCTTGTCGCCCAGACTGCAAACAATATCAATGGGCATCATTGTCGCGATCTTCCTTCGTAAACCTCACGTGAAAGCGGCAGCGTATCTGTCACTGCTTATACGCTGGTATAATGGCACCAGGTACATGATACGTGCTTGGCCTTCGGACTGTAAACAAGCCGCAATCTTATGTTTCTCATAAAATGTTTTACAGATCTCTAGAACATTGCGTAAAGGAGGACAGATGTACAGCAAATGACACCATACTAAGTGCTAAAGAAAAAAAAAACCTCGCAATGTAGCAATAATAACTTCTATAAAAGATTCTTTTGTTTACAGTTAACGCGGACACTGAATGATGATGCTGTATAACGCTTTTTTTTTTTTTTGAGCTTGGGCTGTGGACGTCGTATACAACGAGAAAAGTTCTGGATACAGTTACGCGTGCATTTAAATATCGCTATAGAGAACGTGTCCTTTTTTGAAATTACAAATGCACGTTCGTCCGCAATTGTAACCAGGGAATCAGGCGGAAACCAATGGAGAAAGTCCTCTACATGTACACACAGTGGTAACTTGAAATTTGCAGTATTTTCGTAACGTGAATGGATCTGGACATATTTAGCTTTTCGTTTTTATATTTTCGTGTCTCATATACGATTACCTTCGGGGCGTGCTGGCAAAGTGATTGAACTGACTGACTCTGTACGATGGACAGCCAGCTGAAAGAAACGTCTCCTTGTCTTTTCATATGGAATGTACGTGTCGATAAGCTTGGTGCATGCTTACATGTTGGCAGTAACGCGGAAGGAAAAAATGTTACGATCATTGTGTCTAATTTGCTCATGCTCAGCGATCTTGCCGAACAACCTGTTGAAGGAACAATCTAGTTACCACTAGCGACGTCTAAACAGTATGAGAAGCCGCATTGCTAACATTCATAACCATAGGAAATCATTCATTCATTCATTCATTCATTCATTCATTCATTCATTCATTCATTCATTCATTCATTCATTCATCGTCTTCAAGGGCATGGATTTCTTAGAGACCCTACAACAAAAAAAGGTAAAAGCGAATTGGTAAAGAATATGTCTCAAGAGCCTGTGACGACGTCATAATGAGCTCTCCATAGATATTTTTTTATGGTCGGGTGCATATGATGGCTGGCTGTTTTGTCAGAAGCACCAACAACTGTTGCTGCTGCGGATCTTTGTAGCAATACCTATCAAGAACGCACATACACTGTGTTGCTTGCAATCATGCGGCAAGAAAAAAGAGACAGGAGGCAGCATCACGTGACAACCATGAAGCCTAGTCACACGAAAATTCAGGCAGATCCCACGCACTGTGGGAATCGATTTTATGTTTCTTATATGTCGCAAGTTGGGGCGAAGCTTGCGAGATGGTCCCGGGTTCAAATCCCATCCAATCCTTGAAGCTTTTATTTCATTTTTTTTCTTATTTCACGCGATAGAAGTTACGGACACAGGCGGCGGCGGCGAACAGCTACGACGCCAAAGTGATCTCATAAGCGCTTTCGGTGCAAAAGTTCATGGGAGAAATAGGCCCTAGCCACACGTTAAGCAAGCGGTAGATTGGCCGGCTCGCATTGATTACGCCTGCTGCGTGCGTTGCGGGGGCACAATCACAGCCAAGAGACCGCAAGCACTGGACCTTCGGAGAGCAGCAGGTGCGGCGTCAGAAGACCTTGGCTTGCCGCGAGGCCTAGAGGAATCACAACGACACTCACTCCTAGTCTTTTTTCCCTTCCCGCATGCGTGCAGTAGTAGCGAATCACTGAAACCTGCATTATAGCGTGATTCGGTTAACTGTCTCAGGAGCAGCTACACTTAAAGCAGTAGTTTTGCACCAATCGGGCGCTGGTTCCGTCCGACACGAACTTTCCCGTCGTACTCACTCGTTTTCGGCACCGACACTCCGCCTGGAACAGTGAAAGAAAACATGATGTTTAGTGTTTTTATTTGACTTGTTGAGGCTCGGTGGTTTTACGAAACGACACATTCACGGGACAACAAAATAGTGTGGCGAACCGAAATGGTCATTGTGCCACACAGACACAAAAAAGCCTATCCAGTCATGATGTTTAAGCTTCTTTTGAATACAATATAGAAGTTGCCCATCCATAAATGCGTATCCCTTAACAGGGATAATGGAACAAAGACTTGAAAGTTGTGATGGTCCACTATCACTTCATTTCATTACATGTTAATACCTTGACATGTTTATACAATAAAAGCAGGTTTTATGGTGTGAGACTTGTTTGCACAATATCCAGAAGTTCGCAATAAAATGTGGGGCAGGTCGTTCCATTCTCTGGTAGCCCGAGAAAAAAATGAGGCTCGAAACGCTACGGTTGATGTTCAACGAAGGGTAACTTGTAGTTGATGGCCGGTTTGCCGTGACGCGCGTGAAGATGATGGCGTGATGTAAAGTGGACGGGTTAGCGAGCTGTAAAGAAATTTGTGAAAAAGAAAGCGTGGCCACACGACGACGAAAAGCGAGGAATGACAAGCTCAACTAGGCCTTTAAGAAACGCTGTTATGTGAATATGAAGAATGGATGAATATCTGGCACGATCTTGAAGTTATTCAATTACATTTATGATATCAGCTTGGTCAGCGTCGCAGATGGCAGGGGCGTATTGTCTGAGAAATGATTTTTACGCGAGTAGTTTGACTTGCTGCGGGACATGACGGAGGTGACGTTTAATAAATCTCAAGGTCTTTTTCGCTGGCGAATGGTGTTGGTCGCATGCGCATTCCAGGAAAGGTCGCGGGACAGGGTTATGCCTAAGTACGTATATGTTAGAACTGATTTGGCTGGGACGCTTGAGACTGAGTGGAAATAAATAAATTACGAATGCGTGAAACTGAAATAAGCTTGCACTTGTTCATAGGTCTGCAAAACTTGTGGAGCTCACTCAGACTCACTCATGAAATATATTTTGCGCTCAGGGCTCACTAAGACTCAGACTCATCAAAATTATCCTGAGCCGGACTCACTCTGACTCACACTCACCGAAATTTCCTTCAACCGGACTCACTCGGACTTCAACTCACCACAACATAACTCACCCGGACTCACTCAGACTCAGACTCACGGCTCGATCTGAGTCTAAGTGAGTCCGAGTGAGTCGACTCATGAGTCCGTTAGCCTAAAATTAGCTTTTTCGACCATGGCGCCAATGCTCTTTAACACCATTATCTCACGTAATAGGTGCTCTTCTTGGTGCCTTTTGATATGTAACTTCGATACGAGTTATGATTGCTCGCAAACCAGTAAGGTAATTTTTCTTGAAATGGATGACAGCATAAGATATATTTATTTGGAACTTCCCTGGAAAAGTTAATGGGGGGGGGGGGGGGGGGGGAGGTCAAGGCACCCCCCTACGTAATTCGCGCCTCTGATCAATGAATATTGAAATGATTTATGAACGACACTGCTTTGAAATATGTGTGAGTAGACGTGAGTAAACCGTGAATCCTGGCAAGGCTGATAATAATGCTGAAGATGAGTAGATAGGACTATAGGTCGGCAAAAGAAGGTGTAACTCACTCATACTCACTCAAGAAATATATCTTGTGCTTTGGACTCACTCGGACTCAGACTCACCAAAATTTTCCTGAGCCGAACTCACTCGGACTCACACTCACGAAAAATTTCTTCAACCGGACTCACTCGGACTCAAACTCACCAAAATATTACTCACCCGGACTCACTCAGACTCAGACTCGCGGCTCTATCTGAGTCTGAGTGAGTCCGAGTGAGTCGACTCATGAGTGAGTTCGCCGACCTATGCACTTGTTAGTGTTTAAGGGTATTTTCCAATGGCTGCACCAGTCATGCACGTTATCGAGGCGGTTCTACAGAGGCTTGGTCAGAAATATTTGTTACATTACGAAAAATAACGCAGTCGTTTGCGAACATGCGAATGGGGCAGGATTCATGCTGTGGAAGATCGTTATTATATATTGGAAAAGAAGCGGTCCCGAGGCAATTGACGATGCCTGAAGTTACAGGAAGAAGAGCTTGGATTGATTATTTACAAGGAAAAAGTGGGAACGGTAATTTAGGTCTAACTTGGGGGTTCAAGTCCAAGAGGAATAATTACATCAGTAAACGGTTATGAGGCACTGTATAAAAAGCTTTGGAGTTGTCTAAAAAGATGCCATCTGTTTGAACGTTGTTATCTGTTTGAACGTTGTTATATTAACATGGACATCATTAAGTAAGACGGTTGTGTTTCACAAGAAAGCCCCTTACGAAAAGCGGGTTGAAATCTAAAAAGGCCATGATATGCTAGTATATGACATGTTTCATAATTTTGCAACGGATACTACAGTTAAAGAAGTGGGGCGGTAGTTGAGGGTTGCAGATGGCAGCGGCGTATTGTAGTTGAGGCGTATTGTCTTTGTTACTTGCGTTATTGTCAGCGGTGCATTGTCTGTTACCTGCTGTGAAGACTAAGACCTCCTGTCCCACTTTAAAATTACACCGTGCGCGTGTTAAAACGCGAGTTTAGCATCCGTGGCGCGCTTTAACGACTGTGCATAACCATAACATAGGCACAGCTGATGCACGGCTTGTTTATTTCAAACACTAGGAGACATTTCGTAATGGAGTACCGTTACGAAAATGTTGCATAGCAGCTATTAACCCGCTTATCGCGGTTGAAAACCTCCCGGTCTCCATCGTGAAACGGCTAATTATTTCGAAGCGTTTACGAGTGCGCAGTTGATTTCACACAGTAACGAGAAAGTATTATCCTGGGGAAGTTTGAAGGCAAGTAGAGCTGGCCACGTGACCAGACAGAACTGTGAAGTGCGCACCACGCGCTGCATAGCGTGCCGCAGGCCACTTTCCTGGCGCAGAGAGGACTAATCCTACGTCACAAGTTTAAAGACCAGTAACGTAGTTTGTTCCTATTTGTTTACGTTTAAACCAAGTTGATGTCGATGTTGCGCTGTGTCATGCTGCGTTTCGTGTTCATTTGCACGGCACACACTTCGAAACGGGTTTTAAGTATTATCTAAGCTATATTTTCCCTTGATACGTTAGATAGCTTGTGTACGTGTACGCAGAAATCGATCTTAAGAGTTATCTTGCTTCAAAATTTTGTCAGAACTCGTTTCGGTGCTTAAAAGCATGTGAAAGCTAGTGGGTATCAAAAGAGGGAGGTTAATGAAGCAAATGCTTTAAAAATATGTTGCTAAATAACTAAGCAAATCAACGTAAATTATACACGCGCAATAACTCAGTCGACAAGGTGTTCTGCTGTTGAATACGAGGTAAAGGGTTCGATTCCCGATGGCGGCGGCAGGAATTCATACGGCCGAAATGCAAGCACGCTCACTCTGTTAGATCTAGGTGCAAATGCAAAAAAAAAAAGAAAAAAAAACACGTGGTGAACCTTAATCAGGGACCTGTAAATACTGCGTTACGCATAGCTCCAAAGTTGCTTTGGGATGTTGAAAGCTACGTTTGAAGCACTCAGAAATTGCAAACGCGGCAAATGACGGCCATTACCGGCGAATTTTTTTTTCCACGTGGTTGCTGACGACATGTGGTGGTCCACACAGAAAGCTTCGGTTTTATTTCACCACTTAGGGCATGTTATCTTATAAGAGACTAACGCTTACCATATACCTACGCGAGGCCCATCATGGTCGACATGGTAGAAGTCAAGTTCTCTAATGTAAAGGCTGATGTTGGAGAATGAATGAATAAAACATTTATTGCAAAAATGTAGTTTAAGAGAGGACTGGGCGGGTCCCTATTCCGGGACTCCGTTGGATTGCGCTGCAATTCGCGCCCGCTCCACGAGTCTCCGCTGGTCCTCGAGAGCTGGGCTCGACAATGCCTCCTCCTACCCCTCCCACGTTGGCTGCGTAGGTTGCGCGATGCTTCTATTGGACTGGCAGGCCCAAACCATGTGAAACAGGTCAGCGCGGCTGCCACAGAATTTACACGTTGCACTAAATTGTTCTGGGTCTATTTTGGCCATTATGACCGGGCTGCTGTACGACATGGTTTGGAGCCTGCGCAGACAGGTCTCCTCGGCTTTAGTAAGTCCCTTAGCGGGATGAGGCAAAGTTTGTCTTCGTAGCCGATATAGCTGCAGTATATCTGTGTATGTTGTAGCCGGTATTGGTGGTTGGATGCCGTGGTCTGAGGGGTCGGTAGACAGAGCCCGGGGAAGGAATGCTCGGGCCGAGTTGTGTGCTAGCTCGTTTCCGGCTACCCCCCTGGTGACCTGGTACCGAGATGAGCTGCTTTTTCGTGGCTCGTGTTCGTGCCTGCCATAGGATGGCGTGAGCAAAGCACGAGAAAAAAATTTATGTCTCGACTATCGCGCGGATGATTTGGATTGCCTCTTGTGGAAAAACTACGCCATGGTACGAAAGGGCGCTGTCTTAATGTTTCTCGTCAGAGAGCGCTACGCAGCTTTCGGAAATTCCACGACCTCCCATTTAGCCGCGCATCTTAGAATTTGCCATTACGACGCCTTCTTCAGTCAGAACAATGCTCTGTTCCGAAATAGAAACCGAACAGGGGGGCGAGATAGTCGAGGCATTTCTTCTGCACAAAGATTGCACCTCGTCAAACGCACATCGCATATAACAGAGAAGCAGAATTCACTAGTGTCGTGATGAAAAATTTTTACAACGTAACGGAAACGGACAGTCGCAAAAAACACCGCAAGCGCTCGTTCGAAACTTGCACCAATTGACGAATGCTCTGTATTGGCGATTGCGCTGTCGATTTGAGTCAACTTTGACATTTATGTGAATAAATTTCATTCGCGAGTGAGCGCTTGTGGTGTCCTGTCTTCGTTTCTGTTGTTGTGTGCTACCTTCTCTAAATATTGTGACAACGTGCCCGTTAGCCCCTAAATCAACGTTGTATTATTACCATGCCGTCCTGTAGAACTCCGGTTTTCTGTCACGCGCCAAGCTTTTTTTTTCTTTTTTTTTTCCTTTCTAGTACAAATCATTTTCACTGTGATAATGCTTTCACTTGTGAATCAGCGGTGGTGTTGTCTGAACGTCTGCCTATTATTTTCTTCCGGCTGACAATCAAAATACATTATCCTCCCATTTCACCAGCTTGCTGTTTTGTTTTATATCTTCCCGTTTTTTAATAGCGTGATGGGGCAGAAGTAGAAGAACTGGGGCAATGACTTCTAGTACTCACTCAGCGACTGGGGTGACGCTTTCGCTACTGCTGCCTGTTACGCCCTGGGATCCGATGCTGTATCTGACCACCGTTCCGTGGGCCATGGTCGCCGAACCTTGTTCCTCCCTCTCACAGCTCCTCGCGAGCAGAGATTTCCTGCAAGCGCAGAAGTGAATGATGCGCGGACAAAGCCGAGTTGTAGCAATACGTTAATGCCAGCAGGTTAAAAAAGTCTGTTAGCCCGTCGAGGTGTTCAAGGGGGAATACCGTTCCGCTGCTATGCACAATGTCCTGATTTTGACTCCGCGCCCTGGCTTTACACCTTTCGATGCAGGCGAAATAATAATCATAACCATGAAACCTCGTCAATGTTAGTCCTGTGTCAAATAATAATAATAATAATAGTACATATCTGGGCTTCTACGTCCCAAAACCACGATATGATTATGAGAGACGTGGTAATGGAGGGCTCCGGAAATTTCGTCCATCTGCTGTTCTTTAACGTGCACTGACATCGCATAGTACGCGGGCCTCTATCATTTCGCCTCCATCGAAATGCGAGTGCCGCGGCCGGGATCAAACCCGCGACCTTCGGGTGAGTTCTGCCTCGTAGAAAGGCCTCGTCTGAAAACGCTTCTTTCGTACCTAGCGCGAGCACGCCTGATGTAACCGTCTTCCACGGAGGGGATATAGCAATTCCTGGTTGAATCGCCCTGAATGTGCCATCTTAAAGAACATTTGTTCCAAGGAATTCGATATATGCCTATAACGACCCTCAGTTATCGAATTTGAGATACTATAAGTGTGTCTCTATTGCTCCTATCAAGGCTGACTTAAAGAGCTAGGTTTCATCGACCTTGTCTAGAACTTTATGTCAAAGTATATAGCGTGTCGTTAGCTGGATATCGACAAAGGTCGTTGCGACGATTCTACCATCACTTTCACGCATGCTGACGGCACCCTATCTGCCTTTTTCGCCAGCGAAATTGCAAAGAACGGCGTAACCTAAAAACTGCGTAATATTAAACGACGAACGTACAAGAAAAGCGAGGACGGGCCCACGTAGCTTGTGCTGCAAGCCATAGGATAACTTTTTCGAGGGGTTCGTTTCCTTACCCAATGAATACGAAGCAGCATGCATATAGTAGCACGGGTACAAATACCCGTGCTAGTATATGCGGGCTGCTTTGCACTCAGTGAGCGGAAATCCAGCATAAAGGAGATGCGTAACACAGACGTCTTGCTATCGATAAATATGAGGCTCTGTGCTGCTGACAAACGCGTTCGAACACGCGGATTCGAACAGGATACTACTGTCTGCCCTTCGGTGTTGGTTGCGGAAGGTTGGCTGACAGGTGACATGATAAGACAATTTACATCGTGGCTTGCATGTTCCCTCGCACGTGGCATGGTACTGCTTGTCTAATATCACGTAGCCAAGTATACCAGTACAGAGGGAATACTATAGTAATTGCTGGCATGTTATGTCCCAAGACCGCGATATGTTAACGAGAGACGCCGTAGTGGAGGGTTCTGAAATTTCAACCACCTTGGGTTTTTAACGTGCACCTGAATCTCAGTACATATTGGCCTCTAGCATTTTACGCCTCCAGCGAAATGAAGCTGCCGGGGCCGGAATTCGATCCCGCGGCGCCCGCGGTGTCGAGCACCATAACCACTAGACCACCGCGGCGGGTCTACAAAAGGGACGTCTCCTTATGTTGTAGGTGGCAAGTTTCTTCTCTTTAACGCCGTCGTCGTGGCTCAGCCGGCCGTTGCTAAGAACAGGCATTCACATACACCTCTTAATTTGTCGGCAGGTTAGTACCACGGGTTGGCACCGTGGGCATTTCGGTGCTGTATCAGAGTTGTGAACACATGACTTCCGAAGCTCCCTTCCGAAATAAGGACATGGACAAAAGCGTAGAGGTCAGCGAACCTGCCTGGCAACTGTATACCGCCCGAATGACCATCGCATCACTGCAGTCTTCGCTCTGTTAACGCGGCAAGAAGTATGCAAAGCACTTTCGAGAAAGTCTGTCGTCGTAATTCATCGACAAAAATCGGGCAGCACACTTCAACAAAATGCTAGCTCCATTCAAATTTCCGGTTGCAGCGACGCAAAATCACCGAAATCGTCATTTATTAGCTGGTGTCATCGCCGACAGATGGCGCTACCTTCAGTTCACCTCCGCGATTAGGGGCCATGTCGCGTCGGCACTCTGATTCACTGGGCCTATGAGGAGTTTTCGCGCGTATAGCGTCAGTGAAGAACTAAGGGCTGCAATGACCTTTTGAGCTACGTTAATGCACAGCCGTGAGAAATTCTTGAAAGACACTCCAACGTATGCCGTGAGAATAGACTGCGACTTATTTGGCGATTAGCGCTACTGGCTCGCGGCCTTCATTAACGCATCGGCATCTATATCCATTAGACGGATCGCCTTCTGTGGAGTGATAGGTGCACTTACTTGGGCCTGAACGGTGGCTGAGAGGGCGATGTGCAGTCGCGGTCCTTTGGCCAAGGAACACGAAGTAACGACGCCGCGGTTCCACCTTTCTCGTGAATGGAATTCTGGTCAGGCGAGGCGCAGCTCGTGGCACTCTCGTGAGGAACCTTGTTCTTCTTCTTCCTATGCCTTTACAATCTATATGCCCAACGTGATGATGATGATGATGATGACGAACCTTCGAACTATGGCACATACGTTCGATGTCACAGTATCTGGTCATTCTATCCCTCTCTGTCCGGGATTTCCATCCACAGGAAGGACCCGTATTTATCCACCCCCCAAGCAGCAAACTCGAGAGATCCCAAGCGGTAGATTGGAGGCAATAAACTTCCCCGACCCCCCGTTTATCCCAGGAGGATATACCCAGACATCTATTCAGACCATAACTGCAAATTATTGCGGCTGGGTTCACGCATCTCTTAGACACATTCTCTGGGCATGTGCGGTTATAGGTGAATGAAATCCAGTCTCCCCAGATGCAGCTGCGGCGCGGTGGACGGCAGCGCTGCGCAGCTCAAACCTCCAGGATCAACTGTGGGCCATCCAGCAAGCCCGTGAGGCGGCGAGAAGGCATGGTCGCCGGTTTTCCTCGGGGGTGGCGTAGGCATAGGGCGAACTTGCCGGAGTTTTTAATAAAGTTGTGACCACCACCACCTTCGATGGATGATGAGACGAACAAGCTGGTTGCAGGTACTGGTCCATCGCGTATTATCTAATACTTAAACGAAAGTAAACTATAAAAGCAAAGCTGCGAATACTTGAGTATTCAGAATCGAGACAGCATGAATAGCCAACTGTATTTAAAAATGTAAAAAAAAAAGAGTTTATTGAACGTAGAGGGCTATTACTTTAGCCTTTTCAGGCGCCAACTATGGAAAGCTGTCTGTAAATGCGTCAAATCGATGCAACGTTATTGCAAGGCGCTCGATATTCTATTGCAACAAAAACGTCCTAATACGCTAATTTGTATGGGCCGTAGCAATTATTCGCAATTAAATAGTAATTAAATATTCATTTATTCCGAAGTCATTCACGCCTTATTTCTGCATAAGTGGTATCGTATCTCAAGCTGGCAATATAGTGCCAGTTCGTTTTCGGCTATGCCAGTTTCGCGCAACAAAAAATTATGCTTTTCACGTTGCTCTCGGTAAGCGGCACGGCAAACGACTCGTCGAACGTGTTAGCACCTTCAGAAAAGCGATCGTATGCAGGTCTCCAAAACGATCGTACGCTGCAAAATAGAGTAAATGAAGACGAATTCATTACGCGGGAAGGTTCTATTCACCCAAAGCTCAATGCTTCTGGCTTTCTTAGCCATTAGTCGATACGAGTAACAAAAACAAGTGGCGTACATATTTGTGTACAGAGCGTCTCAAACGGTTAGAAAAGTTATTGTTGAAATGCCAGGAACTTGAGCAAGAAAATGTTTTGCTGCATTGCATGAAGTCCCATTGAAAAATTAGCGCAGCTTGCACAAAGTCGCGCAAGGTTGCGTCACAGCAGAGCTCGTGGACTAGAAGCAGAAAAGGAAGAAGAGGACGAAGAAGAAGAAAATAACGAAGAAAGCGCGTGCCGGTTCTTAAAGATACTGAGAGTGAGATTGACTTTATTCAAAATATCCTGAGGAGGCCGAGTAGGGACCGTTAGGACCCCTAAGTCAGCCTGGGGGCTCCGCCCAGGATGGCGCTGGCAGCCGAAGGCTTGTAGCGATGTCCCGGGCCCTCTGGACCGCCTGTAGTTGCTGCTTGTAGTCGCTGCTCGTGAGGACTTTCTGCCGAGCCTCTTGGGTGTTGAGGTGTGATGCGCTGTGGGTAGGGCACAGCCAGAGCATGTGCTCGAAGTTACAATAGGGATGGCCGCAAAGCGAGCATGTGGGTGGTGTGTCGGGGTTGACTCTGTGTATGGTGGATGGTGTTATGTACGTGCGCGTTTGCAATCTTCTTAGCGTTAGTGCTTGTGCTTTGTTAAGTTTTGGGTGCGGCGCTGGGAAGGCGCGTCTTTGTCCCCGGTAATGTGAAGTGATCTCGTGGTGTGTGAGTGCTTGGTCCTGACTACTAAGATTCTCGTACCGCCCACCTATTAATAGTTTTCTACGCCACCCGACAAACTATACTTCCAATAAGATAATGAACACGGCTATGCTTTCTCTCTTTTTTCTGTCTTTTTTTATTGTGTATGTTGCTTGCTAACTTTCTCTCTTTGTAGATTTATTTCGCTATCTTTCGGTCTTTTTCTGCCTTCCTTAACTTTATTTCTCTCTGTTTTTTTTCTATTCCTTTCTACGTCTATGTTTCTCTCTCTCTTTGTGTAGTCGGTCCCTTGTGTAGGGGTCAAACACGTGACTCCTTTTGTACAATGTAGGAAGGGTGTCGTCTATCTTTTACCGTTTTCCTGCGGTCGTGTATATATAGGCCAAACAAGTAGGTGCATCAACATTAGGTTGTTGGAACACAGGCGTTCTTTGCAAGGAAATGCATACTCGCATGTGTCCCAACATGCTGCGCTGTGTAATTGCGCTCCTATCTTTCATGAAGCCAAAGTTATATCCACACACAAAGATCAAACTACACGAGAAATAATTGAAGCATATAATATCAAAAAAAAGGGGTGAACAATGCATTAGCGTGCCTTCCATAGCCTTACATGATAGCGAGGTTAGGTTCTTGGATAGCACGTTATCTCAACTTTTCTGCTGTTGGAGAGTATACGTGGGGTGTTCAGGTTGTTTCTTTTCTTTTTTCTTTGGTCAAGATGTCAGCTGACCTGCCGTTTTCCTGTTTTAGTGTGGTCACATGGGTGGGAGGGTTGAAGTGTTCTTTTTCTTTCGTTCATGTTTTCCAAATAAACATTCAGTTGCGAGTCAGCGCTGTGTCTGTCCCTTCTTCTCTTGTGTTCCGCGTCATCTTGCGCTGAGTTAAATTATGTTCAAGTCGGTCCCTCGCCTTTTTCTTCCCTTTCTTATCTATCTATCTATCTATCTATCTATCTATCTATCTATCTATCTATCTATCTATCTATCTATCTATCTATCTATCTATCTATCTATCTATCTATCTATCTGTCTGTCTGTCTGTCTGTCTGTCTGTCTGTCTGTCTGTACTCGTTCTACCATCCCCCCTTTCCCTCCTCTCAACCCTCACACCTCCAATCACCACCCTCCCTTTGATTTCCTACCACCTTGCTGTATTCTACTATACAAGGCTATGCCCTGCTCTGCCAGCGTGCCTGGATAGCCGCATGGTTAGGACGCTCGCATTCGGATCGTGGGTGCGCGAGCTCGAGTCTCGCCTCGTGAAAAAAGAAAGTTTTTCGCAAAGGAGTTCTCTCTCTCTGTTTCGTTCTACTTCTTTCTTTCTCCCTCTCTATACTCAGCTTTCTTCTTTCTCTCTCTCCCTCTCTCTGCACTCCTACTCTCGCCCATCAAGTTATTGCATCCCTCGCCGGACAAATCCATGCACGTCCCCTCCTGGTCACGAAACAGAAGAGAACGAAGAGGAAGGCGATGAAGAAGAGGAAAAAGATGGCGCGGGCCGGTTCATCACGACGACAATTTTCCATCTACAACGCGCGGCCAACCTCGACCACAACAGCTCTGCTGTGAGCGTCCCTCTAAGCGGCTAAAGTTTAGTGGCGCAAGAAAGGTAGCGAAATACTCAATCGATAAAATTCAGTCACTTAACTAAACTTCGAGGTCTTTTTTAAAGCGAGAGCCTTTTAGATGTCTATGTTTCAGGGTCGTGTGAAGTACAGAAAATATCACGCAAGCGGGCGAGCTGCGCATGGACTTCGTCTTTGCCGCGCTGCCGTGGGTGAAGAAAATTTTCAAAAAAATCAGCGTAGCTGCCACTCGAGGCGCAACGCTGAAGAGACAGCGGAGCTGATGGGTACCTAAGGAGTCTTGGCTGTTGCTGTATTGCTAAGTTTTGCAAATGTTCTCTTTCCTTCCTCTTCTCTCTCTTGTGTGCATGTCTTGTTTGTCTATTTCTTTTCTTTCTTTCCCTCTCGCTCGATTTCTTTATCTTTCTTAGTCTTTGCAACTTTCTCTTTCGTTCTCTCTCTCTATATTTCTCACTTCCTCTTTCTTCCTGCCTCTTTCTCTCGCTCTCTATTTCTGTCTCTCTCTCTGATAGATCTCTGTCTCTTCTCTTTCTGCCTTTCGTTGCGTCAACTTCTCTTTCTCTTTCTATACTTGGCTTCCCTCTCTCCCCTCCTCCTATACCCACTCCACATCCTCACATCTGTCCTCCTCACCCTCACTTCCCTTTCCCACCCCTCGCTATTCTATACTATATAAATCTACGAAGCAACAAGTTTCAGAAAAAAGCCGGCAGATCCCACGCACTGTGGGAATCGATGTAATGCGAAGCAGCCAGGAAGGAGCAAATCATGCTTTACATAATTTGCATGTCATGTTTTACATGTTAGGACCTGTCATTTATGTTCGTCATACAGTCACGTCACGCAATACCAGTTTTGGTGTATATCAAGCTAGCGAACTGGACGCAAGCGCACCATGAGCGTGGCATGTAAATGGCGTTGTAGATGACATGCATGCCAAGATTTTCATGTTACCACCTGCCACTTATGTTCGTATACAGTCGTGTCACTCAATACCAAATTTGGTGTATATCAAGCTAACGAAACGGTCGTGAACGCGCCATGAGCGTGGAATGCAAGTCATGTCGCTCATGACATGTCATGATTTCCATATTGCCACTTGTCATTTATGTTCGTCATACAGTCATGTCACTCAGTACCAAATTTGGTGTATCTCAAGCTAACGAAACGGCCGCGAGCACGTCATGTCGCACATGACAAGTCATGATTTCCATATTACCACTTGTCATTTATGTTCGTCATACAGTCACGTCACTCAATACCAAATTTGGTGCATATCAAGCTAACGAAACGGCCGCGAGCGCGCGATGAGCGTAGCATGCAAGTCATGTCGCACATGACAAGTCATGATTTCCATATTACCACTTGTCATTTATGTTCGTCAAACAGTCATGTCACTCAATACCAAATTTGGTGTATATCAAGCTAACGAAACAGCCGCGAGCGCGCCATGAGCGTGGCATGCAAGTCATGTCGCACATGACAAGTCATGATTTCCATATTACCACTTGTCATTTATGTTCGTCATACAGTCACGTCACTCAATTCCAAATTTGGTGTATATCAAGCTAACGAAATGGCCGTGAGCGCGACATGAGCATGGCATGCAAGTCATGTCGCACATGACATGCCATGATTTCCATATTACCACTTGTCATTTATGTTCGTCATATAGTCACGTCACACAATACCAAATTTGCTGTATATCAAGCTAACGAAACGCCCGCGTGCGCGCCATGAGCGTGGCATGCAAGTCATGTCGCACATGACGTGTCATGATTTCCATATTACCACTTGTCATTTATGTTCGTCATACAGTCACGTCACTCAATACCAAAGTTTGGTGTATATCAAACCAACGAAACGGCCGCGAGCGCGCCGATGAGCGTAGGCATGCAAGTCATGTCGCACATGACAAGTCATGATTTCCATATTACCACTTGTCATTTATGTTCGTCACAGTCATGTCACTCAATACCAAATTTGGTGTATATCAAGCTAACGAAACAGGCCGCGAGCGCGCCATGAGCGTGGCATGCAAGTCATGTCGCACATGACAAGTCATGATTTCCATATTACCACTTGTCATTTATGTTCGTCATACAGTCACGTCACTCAATTACCAAATTTGGTGCATATCAAGCTAACGAAACGGCCGCGAGCGCGCGATGAGCGTAGGCATGCAAGTCATGTCGCACATGACAAGTCATGATTTCCATATTACCACTTGTCATTTATGTTCGTCATATAGTCACGTCACACAATACCAAATTTGGCTGTATATCAAGCTAACGAAATGGCCGTGAGCGCGACATGAGCATGGCATGCAAGTCATGTCGCACATGACGTGTCATGATTTCCATATTACCACTTGTCATTTATGTTCGTCATACAGTCACGTCACTCAATACCAAGTTTGGTGTATATCAAACCAACGAAACGGCCGCGAGCACGCCATGAGCGTGGCATGTAAATCATACTTTTCATGACAAGTTAGTTACGATTTTCATGATATGACCAGCCATTTATGTTCGTCGTACAGTCATGTTATGCCATACCAAATTTGGTATAAATCCCATTAACGATACGACCAGGAGAGCACAAAGTCGTAGGCGGCTAGATAGATAGATAGATAGATAGATAGATAGATAGATAGATAGATAGATAGATAGATAGATAGATAGATAGATAGATAGATAGATAGATAGATAGATAGACAGACAGACAGACAGATAGATAGATAGATAGATAGATAGATAGATAGATAGATAGATAGATAGATAGATAGATAGATAGATAGATAGATAGATAGATAGATAGATAGATAGATAGATAGATACGCCCAAAGTCGCCGAAGTTCGCTAAGAAATGCTTCGCATTTAAAAATGACCGCATCTCCACGAAGTGAATGATGACGAGTGGGCGAAGCAGTGGGGTGGTTCGGTGTTACCGCAAATCACCCGTGACATTGCCCACTCACGCATGTAAATGATTGACAAAGCGGTGTACAGTTATGCACAATGTTTATTGGTGATAAATGGTATATCGTGTTGAGTTGTGGATTTCGTTTTGCCTTCATTATTAGTGCTTTGGGGTCTGTGATATTTCGCTGTTTCAAGGCTTGCGAGGCTTAGTGCGAGCTTCGCCAATTATTTACCATTATTTCATTGTAACGTACATTATGAGCTGGCCTGCAATATGAGTGACTTTATCTCAGTGAGTGAGGCTGCTGGCTAAGCTTGTCTCACCTGCCCCAAGTTTTGATGACTGCTTTTGCTCCAACACGATCACTGGAAACGCAACGAAGAAGAAAATGAAGAAGCAGAGATCGGTACAAGGGTAGTTCTGTACAAACGAGAGAGCAAACATACGCGCCAGCATAGGTGTCTTGGTTCTGATTTTCCGTTCCGCCTTTTAGCACAACCAGTTCCCTTAAGGTACACATCCTGTAACGATATTGTCGGCCTACCCCGTATGTGGGTAGGCGCCATAAATCTGGTTATCATCATCACCATCAAGAAGAAGAAGAAGAAGCGGAGCGCGCTGCACGCATCACGGGTGGCCTTATTCTGGGTGTGCAACCCGACGTTATTTCTGGCATAAAACTCCGATAGACTGACCGCTTGCTCATTAAGCCTTTTCATTTATTAAACATTTCATAAAAAAAAAATCCAGATTGGTTTAGTTTCAGACCATTATTGTAAGCCTCCTGCCGCCCGGTTCTTGGCCCATCCCCCCTTTGTGGGTGAGCGCCATTCATACGAGGACATCATCATCATCATCATCATTCCCGCTCTACGTTCCAGCCTCGACGAACGTCGATGTGCATCCACCTGCGCGGTACACTACTGGACAAGGAGACCGGTTCGCCATACCTTCGTACACTGCGCCATTCTCGCAGGTAAATATCGTATTGTCTAGGAGTCATTCTTTCACTTCTCCGGGTCAAAACGATTGCTTGTAAGGACCCTTTTAATTAGCGGAAGCGCAAGCTTAACTTAACCCTAGCGTGGCGTCTCGCGCATGTTACCGCGTAATGAATCTGGAATGTTAATGGGCAGACGACGTAGATGGTGTAAATTGTGTCGGCTCCACTGGAAGCGTAGAACCACACCGCGCAGATCCCAGAGGCTCTTGCGACAGTGTCTTAATTACATTACGCCCTGAGGAGCTCCACTGCAGCAAAACCTTAACAAAATGCGTTGCTTGCTTGGTTTATTGGCGTAATAAGATATAAAAAGCGCGAACAATAAGTGGTGGAAAATCAAAAGGCACAAGTACTAGTCCTTTGTTTCGTTTTGTTTTGCATACATTCCACACATTTTTATAGGTCCCTAAAAAACTTCTGTCTCGTTCAAAACAATAGCTCTTCCAACGACACAGAAAATTTTCTGACCCGAAAACGCCTGTTTCTCTTAAAGCGTGCTGATATTCTACACATGCGAAAAAAGTTTCCATAAGACCTTGCTTTCCGTAGACATTCACAAAATGACATTCATGAAGTCATGCGTCTCCATTTGAGCAACTGCATTGAATTAATGTTATTACGCTCCCTGAGGTTTCTGTGCACACGTGAGCAGTACGGATCATACAAAATTAAAATGGCGACTACTTATCCTTTCGGTTGACGTTTGCGGTATTATCTGCTACCAAATTTTGAACGAGCAGAGGTACAAGGACACCATTTGCAGCCGCCGATATCGAACCATAGAGTAGTCGCCTGCAATTGTTTTTGAAGCAAACCTTCGCTAAGCTGCCCATGCAATATATCAAAGCGACTGCTGCTTCGATTGCTTTAAATAGTTCCGTAGACAAGTAAAAATATATGAGGCAAGAAGTCCGCTATCTGGTAGGGGACGCTGATCTTGCTTTCGCCACATTTGTAAGTTCGCAGTGAAATTTAGTCAGCCCCGTGTATGGAGCACCCACTACAATGCGCATATCTCGCCTATATTATCGCACTCGAAAAGAGCAGCCTTGCAAGCACAATATCAAGCATAATGAATAAGCCTTAGTTCGGGGCGGAAATGTGTGTTCACACAACGTAGCAAGGGCATCTCCACATTTCCATAGCACGTGTTGATATCATCATGACCACGATGTTGGTACAGGTGGATGTCGAGGGATCTTTAGGCGCCTGCCGTGCACCCTGCTGTAACAGAATGGGAAATACATACTAAAAAAACGTATCCGAAGAATAAATCTAGTTATAAAAATTGACTTGCGTTTATATATGCTGGAGACGGGCAGTAATATTCTGGTCAGACTGCAGTATCCTGTCACAAAGCGCTTATGTTCTCAGAACATGTCAACGCCACCCTGAAGTGCTTCAGGGGAAGTAAAGTTTCCAGATGTCTTGAGCACTTACGTAATTTGCGGCACGGTGATAGAAATTCACCAGAATGTTCAGGCGGGTCTCTAGTATATATGTCAGGTGTCGTTATTTGTTTCGCCTTTTTCCAGTTTTGTTACGGGTGGGCACACGGCCGTCGCCGAGAGATGGCGCGTGCACGTGTCCCGAAATTCTCGGGATGTACATCGCTGCGCTCACGTTTACTTATAACGCTTCCCTGTGCATTCCCACGGCCCTCGATGTCCAGCGCCGTAGAGAGCCGTCGAGATCGGGAGAGGAGGCAACGGCCCGATGGCCACGGCCGCCGACACGCCACAAACCCGCTCCGTCACGCCATCCGGAGGAGCAACCACCCCTTTTACCCTCACTCCCAGTGCATACGAGTGAGTGACCAGCTCCGATTGTCTCTTACTATGTGGAAGTAAGGCGCGTGCATTGTGCGCATCATTAGTGGCTTTTAGATTGCGTTCATATTTATCTGTGGCACCCTCAGGGCCAAGGATTTCACACGGAGGACGATTGAAATAAATGACGAATTAAAGCCATGCACTTGTTGGTAAAATGAAGTGGCTGGTACTTACATAAAAGTGGCTGATACAAGTCGCAAAGTAATTATTTTTACAGTCTACAGCAATACAAATTGCACAACCGGCGACTGCTTAAAGGGCGTTTCAGTTCAATGTAAGACATTCATGCCTGACGCAATAGTTCTTTACGAGAATTCGTGGCCTGTACGCTAACAGCGTTATTCAGATATGAGCTTTTCAGTCGCTTCATCACTTCTTAATTTGTACCCCTTAGCCGTAAAACGAAGGAGACTGGCTTTTTTGGCAATGCGTAGACAGGGAGCAGCAAGGGGAAGCGTGCAGTCTTCGTTTATCTTAGTTAACCAGCAATTTCAATATGAGCAGATCATCATAAAACTAGAACGCTTTATTTTTTGAAACGTCTTATTAGCCTCCGCTGTAGTGCTGTAGTGCACGGTGAAGGTGGTTCGCTGGTGACCCACAGAAGGCGTGTCAGATCCTGACAGCGGCAGTCGCCTCTCGATAGAGGCGAAATGCGAGAGGATGCCAGATTTACCCTACGAGAATATGCCCATGGTTACTACAACGTTTAATGGTGTTCTTAAGCTGCTTACTAACCTAAAAAACAATTCATCTGGAGGCCCAGACGGCATACCAACCAAGGTAATCAAGGCATGCACTCAGGAAATTGGCAATTTCTTAGTCGTCTTGTACAAGAAGTCTCTACACAGCAGTTCAGTTCCAACCCAACTGAAAGAAGCAGCTGTTCCCATTCATAAAAGTGGTCCCAAACATTCTATACAGAACTACAGACCAACATCGCTTACTTCTGTTTGCTGCAAAACATTACAAAATATAATTTACAGCGCTGTGATGAAACACATCCAAAACAATAGTTTCTTTTCATACGCTCAACATGGTTTTAGGGCTGGCTTGTCCTGTACAACGCAATTGGCTGAATTTTGCCAAGATCTAGTTTACTCCTATGGTTCTGGATTTCAAGTTGACTGCATTTTTTTTTTGGATTTCAAAAAGGCTTTCAATACTGTTCCCCATGATTTGTTATTATATAAATAATCGTCTCTCTGTATTCATACTGCTATAGTCGATTGAATTAGAAATTACCTTTCCGGAAGGACACAGCATGTTTTGATTATGGGTGTTAAATCAACAGAAACAACCGTCACCTCAGACGTGCCACAGGCATCTGCTTTAGGACCTCTGTTATTTCTGGTTTACATCAATGATATTGTACAGGGTCTACAATGCAATGTCAGATTATATGCAGATGACTGCGTCATTTACAGGAACATAACAAACGAACGCGATGTTAATAATCTCCAAACCGATTTAAACACAATTCAAAGTTGGCGCTCCAAATGGTGTATGTCTTTGAACAGTGCCAAATGTCAACTTATATCTTTCGCCCGCAAACGTTTCCCTGTGAGTTCAGACTATTATTTGGATCATATATCACTTGAACGGGTGCAACAGCATAAATATCTTGGGGTTTATTTTTCAGAAAATCTGACCTGGACTAGACACACTGAACATGTCGCCTTAAAATCTTCTCGGATGCTTAACCTCATTAGACGCAATTTTTACAATGCCCCCCGAAAGCGTTAAAGAACAACTATATAATATGTATGTTTGTCCAATGCGTGAGTATGGTTGCGCAGCATGGGACCCCGACACCTCATATCTTATTGATAAACTTGAGCGTATCCAGAATCGCGCAGCCAGGTTTGTCACTGGTAATTTCATCTATAAAAGTAGCATTTCATTAATTAAAGACAACCTTGGTTGGATGGATGGATGGATGGATGCTATGAGCGTTCCCTTTATAACGGGGCGGTGACATGTCTGCCCTAGGAAAAAAATAGGGAAAGAAAACTTTCCTTTTATGTAGGCCTAATGCCTTATCTACATTGATTAAATCTATGTTATTATACCAAAGAAAAATATAAATTCACGGTCCATCTCTCTGCCGGCGTTGAGCAGGAAAACCCTAGCTCAAAGCCGCCTCACAATGAAATTGTAACTTTTTCCCGAATTTACTCTGATATCACAGGAATGAATAAAAACTTGTACATTTCCCCCCCTCACTTCATCTCTACACGTTGTGATCATGAGTGTCAGGTTCTGGAAATGCGCTGCCGCACGAATGTGTTTCAATGCTTTTTCCTCACACCTCCATGCACTGGAACAGACTTCCTATGGGTATATCTAATTGTAAAACATTATCCAAATTCCAATCGTTTTTACATTCTAATCTCCCGTGAGCTATTAACTACCTGTCTCCTTGCTTTTGCTGATACCTTTTTTTGTTTCGTTTCTTTTCTTGATGGAATTGCGCCTGCATTCAAGATGATTGATTCGTTCGCATGTGTTGCCACTTTTCTATGCTGTGTCCACCGCATTGTAATTAGCTCATATTTCCATATTTGTATCTGAATTAACATATATTTTGCTATGTAACTATTTTTTCCTGAATTGCCTCCCCTGCAATAATGCCCTCGCGGCGCTGCAGGTACTTGTATAAATAAATAAATAAAAAATCGATGAATGCCCAGGAACCCAGCGAGTAAGGGGCTAAGGTGCGGTTCTGTTTGTACACAGATCACGGCGTAATTGTCAAAGTAGATGGGGAGATAGGGGAGGGAGGAAAATGACTGTAGGTCATAGGCAGTGGAAAGGACCTCGAGCGACAGTACATCTGGCGGGAGCAGCTAGGGCCCGCTGGTGCGCGTTTCAGGGGACGAAAGGTGCGGGTGGTACACATCGTAGCTGCATGAACCCCGAAGCCACGAATGACGCATCCAAGTAGGCGACTCCCTGAGTATAAAAAAATGTGGGCAGCTTGCACTAGAGGCGCAAGGCTGAGTCAAAGTGGATATGGTGGTCTGCTAGCTAGTCCCGACTTAGCTAAGTTGTTGCTAGGTTTCGCTAAGTTGGTTTTAGCTTGCGCTAAGTTGTTTCAAGGTTTTGCTCATTTTTCTAAGTTGTTGCTAGGTTTTTGCTAGGTTTTGATAAGTTGATGCTACGTTGTGCTAAGGTATGCTAGGTTTAGCTAAGTTGTTCCTGGGTTTTGCCGAGTTATTTCTAGGTTATGCTAAATAGTTCCTAGGTTTTGCTAAGTATTGCAAAAATTTACGAAGCTCGCATCAAGTCCAACCCGTATTTCCGTTCCGGCTGGTTCCCCACCTCGATCAACTCTCGGAGACATTCCAAGGCCTTTGCCAAGCGCCGGTAGTCGCTAGGAGTGGCTAGCGAGAGCCGGAACTAGCTGGGAGACCACAAGCTCCGGTGTGCAGGTCCGACGTTCGTTACGAGTTCTCTAAATCGACTAGCAAAGCGAGTTG
Source organism: Rhipicephalus appendiculatus (assembly GCA_030522465.1). NCBI lineage: Eukaryota > Metazoa > Arthropoda > Arachnida > Ixodida > Ixodidae > Rhipicephalus > Rhipicephalus appendiculatus. The sequence goes on from JALIZH010021021.1 coordinate 179,054, forward strand.
AACTAATTAGAAGCCACAGTGCATTTATTACAGTGCTTCTCTAGTACCAGTCATTGTCGTTACGTTCTTAATCATCTGACAAACTGCAGCAAATGGTAGATCCTCGCCTAGCTCGTCATCGGCATTGTAAACTTGCACGATTGCATGTTGCCGTTGGTCCGAGGGTCCACAGCGCACCTGTGAAGCAAGACGTAGCACACTCGTAACCACGCACCCAAGAATCGTCTCGAAGCGTACTGCAGTCCAAAGCCAGCCAAAGACCAAAGTCAAGCTTCGCCAGCACGGTCGTATGGTCACTGTGGCAGACAGGGAATGGTTTGCGAAGTTCGGTCAGGCTTTCGGTGTCAAAATTAGCGAAGATCAAGTCTAAGCAAGTTCCACGAACCGTTGTGGGTAGATAGCCACACCTGCGACAGGCAGGCCAAACCAAACGAACTAGCCAGGCACATAGCCAAGGGATGGGGGGGGGGGGGGGGGCTAGGGTCCCGGGCCTCCCAGAAATTCGAATGGAGGGGGTGTTTTACCGAGGACAAATAATAGAACTAGGTATTTTCAAGGCCTTCAACAAGTGGGTCTCCCCGAAAAATTTCCTGGCTATGGGCCTGGAACTGGCCATGTACTAGACAAGCCATTTCTTTTTCACAATTTCCGAATTGAAGTCACCCACGAGAACTAGGGCACTCCACTCGTACAATTTCTGGAATATCGTACTAATGAATCGCTCCACTTCATTGCGTGTGGCGTTAGGCGAAATGCACGACTAGTGTGACCGCTCCGTAAAGCCGTATAGCTAAAGCCTCGCCCTTCTTGAACGCCACGTCCTGCGCAAGCTCAATCGCCTCGACAGGTACATCGTCTCCAACTTTGGCGCAAATGCTAACCCCGCCTGCAGCCCGATCCAAATTCTCTCCGTTGGCAACGCGAACGCAGCCGTCTATCCTCATACAGATGTTCCAAGTCTATGTGAAGCAGATGAGAGTAGCCTTGCGTAGAGGCTTGTCGTTAGTCACGTCTACCGCATGACTATGGAACGACCTAACGTTCAGCAATGCCATTGTAATCTCGCCATCGCAAACCTGGTCGTACGCGGCCTGGCACTCCCGAGTGATCGTCTGTAGCGGGTACTTCTTGAGTCGCTCAAACAGTGCGGCAAGACTGGCATCGGCGTTGGCGGTACCGTGGTGTAACTTGAAGCCTCCCTCCGCATTGATTAAATGTAGCTTTTAGAAGTCTGTGCAAACTACTTATACACAAGCTTCTGCGAGTGCTTCTCGTCTTAGTCGCAGACAACACTCACGTACGCCCCACCCTGCAAATTACGGACCATCATGGCACTGGGCTGGCTCAAGGGGTATTGCTTGCGTTTCATGACTTTCTTTTTTCTGTTCAACGTTACCGAGAAAACCCTCGGCTCCATCGGAACCCAATCGGCCTCGATCATACGGCCTCGAAGTCGAGTATTGTCGGTGGTAGACCTGGTTTTCAGGGCAGCAATCCGGTCGGCCTTGGGTGTATAGAAATTGATCCATTCTCGTCTCGTAAAGTCGGCGTCGGGATCCCATTCACACTGTTTCGGCACTCTGACCCCGGTTAGGGCAGGTGTGCTGCGGTCGTCGCTGGCGTCTTTAGCCAACAGCGCTGGCCAACAGGCCAACAAGCAAACGTAGCGCTGGCCAACAGGCGGACGATTTGACGTCTGTGGCGGCGGCGGTGTCTGGCGACGGTACTGCGGCGGTGTAGCGTCTTGGCGTGGGTGTGGAGATGAAGCGGTACAGCGGACTGCGGCCGCGTAGCTCATATCTGATGGCTCAGGCTGCGTTGGTCCGGGTGCTCCCACAAATCGTTGGATTTCCTGGCGTGCGACATCGGCAATCGGGTCCACTTGAGACTGCGAGGATGGCAACAATTTACGCAGCTTCTCCCGTATGATGGCTCTGATAGCCTCACGCAGGTCGTCAGACTGCAGCACCTGAACCTCCCCGTAGGTCGTCGTGGCATTGCGGCCATTGTACTGCCTGTTACGCATTTCAAATGCCTTTTAGGTCGACGTGGTCTACGGCACGAATTCCATGACCATCTGAGGTGGGTTGCGTACAAGGCTGGCAAATAGTTCCCCTTTACCTCCCCGCATCGACTTCTCCTCGCACATAACGGGTCAGCATGGCCACACAGGCGGATCATTCCTGGAGCGTACGTACAGATGTTCTCGTTCGGCAGCTGTACACGGGTCTCTAAGTAGGGTTTCGGCTCTTTCCTTATGGACCACACTCGTGAAGGTGTCCAGGCGTGCGGCGCGAAAAATGTCCCAGGTCGTGAGCATGGCCTCTCGGTTCTCGAACCATGTCTGAGTGGCGTCTTCTTAGGCGAAATAAACGTGCCGCAGCTTGTCTTATCGGTCCAGTTGTGGAAAAGGCGACCCGGTCGTATCATACTTTCAAGCCAGCTTTCCAGGTCTTCGAGTGATGACGCACGGAAGGTTGGTGGCTCCCTCAGTAAAGATAGCCGGATCGATGTAGTGCCACTGGGGCAGTCATCGTTGCTGTCGACGTCGAAATCTCGGTTTGCTTGGCGTTGTCCGGAAGGGGCCCGTAGTGTGGCTGCAGTCCTAGCTGCCTGCTGCTAGTGCGACAATCCGGGTTGTCTTGCGAGTCTTCATGTTTACGACTTGGGCTTGGATGAGAGCTTTGCGTGGGCGTCCGCGGCATAGACAACCAGTATCTCCACCACATGTCACATGGCCGTGACGGTGAAGAAGGCTCCAGCGGGACTCTCAGATACGGCACTCTTTATTTGGGCGAACTTGTCCCGGAAAAATGATAGGTCAAGTACAAGCAATTAAAGATGTGCACTGATAGCTGCAAGAAAGCGTCGGCTGTCGAGTAATCTGATCTGTGGTAAGGCGAGTCGACATTTATGCATGCGGCATCGAAGGTTTTAGCGTTATCAATGCTGCTCGTGAAAGCTCTCGAATACACTTAATCATCCACATCCTGTGCGTAATCTTAACAGAATGACCTCGATCGCGAAGCTTCCCAAACTGCAGAGCGGTCTGCGCCGAGCATTGCTAATAGTTTTTGTGGGTGAAACCCGAATGAATCAAAATCAGACACTGGGCGTTTGTGTGCTTTGTCACATGACGGTTATCTGAACTTGTAACTTGATGTGTCTGCCGTTTCTTTCTTTGAGACTTCTCCATCGAAGATTTGAGTCTCGCTATGCACATTTACCACTTAGACGTAGAAAGTGGAAAGTTTTGCAGATTCGCGTTTGAAAACAAGCAGGTTCAATGACATTCGTATATCTTCTGTAGTTCTCCGAAGGAACCTCGTGAAGTTTCCACCCTACCAAGGCTATACCACATGAATTTGAAGCGAAGAAACGCTCAGTTCCGAGAGTGCTGGAAGAGCGGTCGTTCATTCAGCAAAGGTGGCGAAATGTTAACAGTTCGTTCCTTCATTTAAAGATTGTTATTCTGGCTTCAAACAAACTTTCGCATTCATAACGTTTTGTTTTGGGACGATTGCGCAAATTATGGCAAGGAGAAGCCTCTTTTACCAACTTCTGTTGTGTGGTCATCCTCATGGGAGCACAAGAGCGCCAAATATATTGTGTTATACATCTCTCGGTAGTTTCTGCATACGGATGCGTCTTTTAGCGTAGCCCCCGCTCATTCTTTGTACGTTGACTGACTGAGCCAATCCGGCTGTTCTTTGTCGCTTCAACACCAAGCGCACAGATGATGTGCTGGTGCAAAAAAGCCGCAGTCTATAGCGACTCCGACTGGTTTGCGTAGACTATGGCGACCGGCAGTCAATTATTTAGGGTCTCGTGACGAGAATGTCCGACATGACTTGCCCGTCATTTCGCGTGAAAGCTTGCGCATATACAACATATTGTGTCCACGAATCAATGTTTCTCATACACAGTATATAGTGAGCACTAACTGGCTAGTTCATCATTATCATCTCTATAACAATAACGTTTGTCTCGCCGGGTGTCCGCTGCTGGCAGATGGATACACGCAGCTTACCATCGCACCGGACGTCATCCTGTAATGCGTGTATGCATGTACTATTCTGTTTAAAATTGCGACACGAAAATTAGCATGCTCAATCAGCGTTAGCTTGTGATGTCCCTTTGAAACGAAATTTATTCGACTCGCTACTGTTTAGGCGAGCATAGGGTGTGACGCTCTGCATTCGTGCCTTTGGGTCAGCTTCCTCGACGTGACGAATGTAAATTTTAGTTGTCATTTTCTGAAAATAAAATATCTGTATGGATGAAGGCCATTTATGAAACATACTGCACATGCCTGGTAATGTACTAGGCGTGCTTATAATGACTAGGGAGAGCTGGTTTCCTGAGGTCTCGCAGAATTTATTTTCTCGACGCAACAACCAGCGTTTATTTCATTGTTCTGTTATTTCATTTTTTTCATTACAGGAGGAACGTCGACAACATCACACCGGAGCATACGTAAGTGCGAGTGCTCGTTCAACCAATTCGAACTTTGTGTTTCCATCTGTCGGATCCCATCTTGACTTGACACTTGTGTTCTTGTATCTCGAAAGAATAACCGAATTTTTACTACACCGTGAGAGACACGTAGGCGTTTTCGACCACAAAGCACAAAATCCGCTACGAGAATCACTCATTTTTTAAGGTGGTGTGCTTCCGAATACGATACCGCTGGTGAAATTTTGTCGCAACAGACACATATCTCAACATTGAACTACGGGTTGAACTTGGGAAATTGAATTAATGTCAAAAATTAGTAGTATTAGTAGTATTCCTGCATAATGAATTAGCACCAACTAGCCGAAGTTTATCTTCTAGTGTAGTAGTAGTAGCAGTAGTAGTAACAGTAGTAGTAGTAGCAGCAGCAGTAATAGTAGTAGTGGTGGTGGTAGTAGTAGTATTAGTAGTAGTAGTAGTAGTAGTAGTAGTCGTAGTAGTGGTAGCAGTAGCAGTAGTAGTAGTAGTAGTAGTAGTAGTAGTAGTAGTAGTAGTAGTAGTAGTAGTAGTAGTAGTGGTGGTGGTGGTGTCGGTGATGGTAGCAGTAGTGGTAGTAGTAATTTATTGCATATTTCGAAATGTAATGAAGGAAAAATTTCCGCTGTGCCTAACAGAGTGTAATTGTTTAGATCCACGAACTGACATTTGAAGGAAACTCTGCAGCGGGCTTGAGTTAAGGGTAAGGAAGACCGAGAGGGGATGGCGAGGGTTGATGGCAAAGGGGTAAGGGAGCGGCTTACAACGTGTAAATTGAGGTAAAAAAAAAAGAATCCACGGAGACATGCAAAGTCAAGGTTGCCTATTTTTGTTGTGAAATGCTTTTAAACCGGGCAGGGAACCGGCGCTCGTTACATCTAGAGCAACTGTAATGCGAGGCTGCACTTCTAAAGATAGTTCCATGGCGCCTAGTCACTGTCGGCCGGTAGCCAAGTCTGGCAGGGTAACCCGGAAGCCCGCAAGACAGAAATGCATCCAGCGCTGCCATTGCTTTCAAAGCGTCTTCAACGTTCGATACCTGCACAATGCTATGACATGCCGGCAGATATCACATATTCTGGGAATTGACTTCATGCGAAACAATAAGCGAGGAACTGCTTAGGCCGCGCTATTAGCCAAGTCCTAACAGGTGTATTTACGTAATTGTGTAATTTCAGTATATATAGCTGCGTGCCTATCTTAGGCATATCACGCACGTTGAGTGCACTGGCATGGCCGCTGGATAAAAAAGTTTTTTTATCCAGCGGCCGTGGCACTGGCATCTAGAGGGAAGCTTGTCAGACGTCAACCCGGCACTAGCGTTACAACAGACGTCACCTTTATGATTAAGGCTCCCCCCCATAGGAATCGCTTATACTTAAATAAAGTATCTATTTATATATCTATCTATTGAAGCGAAGTGTAAGCAACGTTAGTTAACGTGTTCCGGAGGGTACAATTAACGCTGGACTACAAGTTGCTTAGGGAACTTAGAGCACGTTTGTCAGCGTTTGTCTGCTACATTAAAAGTGCCAATTGTACCAGACGGTTAGCCTGGCCCTTGGGCAACTCTTTCAATGTGTAATATAAAACCCGCCTTGGTAGCTTAGCACGCATGGAGCCGCGCTGCTGAGTTCTAGGGCGCGGGTTCGATTCATGGGCACCGCATCCGCATTTCGACGGGGGCCAGGTGCGAACGTCTGTCCGCCTCGGTGGAACACTGGCTACGGTTCTCGGCTGCTGACCCGAAGGTCGCGGGTTCGATCCCGGCCGCGGCGGTCGCATTTCGATAGAGGCGAAATGGTAAAGGCCCGTGTACTGCGCGATGTCAGTCCACGTTAAAGAACACCAGATGGTCAAAATTTCCGGAGCCCTCCACTGCGGCCTCTCATAATCATAGCGTGATTTTGGGACGTTAAACCCCAGATATTAAGTGCGAACGTCTGTAACTATACTTATTTTTTGAGGCGCACGTTAAGATAACCACGGGTGTTGAAAATTAATCCGGGGACCCACACTACAGCGTGCTTCATAATCTTATCGTAGTTTTGGCAAGTCCCAGCGATTCACTCGGTTACTGGGCCGATATAGTCTGCGAATCACGTATGGCGCATACCAGCATAACGCGGGCTATGCGCCACACGTGGCTCGGGGAAAGGGTGTCATGCCGTAAGCAACAACCACGCCACGTTATTCATGTCATGTCATGACCTGTTAATCCCGGTCTCCAAACACTCATGTGCTCCCATATCGGTTTTGGAATGTACCAAGTTAAGGACACAACTACGAAAGTTTTCAGACGTAGGATAGATAGATAGATAGATAGATAGATAGATAGATAGATAGATAGATAGATAGATAGACAGATTGATTGATTGATTGATTGATTGATTGATGGATCGATCGATCGATCGATAGATAGATAGATAGATAGATAGATAGATAGATAGATAGATAGATAGATAGATAGATAGATAGATAGATAGATAGATAGATAGATAGATAGATAGATAGATAGATAGATAGATTGACCGATTTATCGATAGATAGATAGATCGAAACAGTCGAAGTGCTTTTGGCTCGCTAGGAGGCGTTTCAAGAGCAGTATATAAGTTTCACGTAAAGTTGATTTATCGAAGTACGTAAATTCTTCGTATTTTAAACATTTGGCCTCGAATTAGTCACGCCAACTCTTAAGAGTCAATGGTATGAATAAGCGCTGCAGAGTGTTCGACTTGCCCGCAGTTGTGACAAAAAAAAGAACCGTTCCCGTCGCTAATAGCGGATTTGTTTTAATTGCTGCGACTTTTGTGATGTGAGTGGGGACGCGTGCAGGGTTGCTTGCTGCCGATATTTGCGGCACGTACCGTGTAACTTTTAAAGTGTAACGAAATAATATCTGGGGTTTTACGTCCCAAAACCAGTAAAGTGTAACGAAAGCTTTTGTGGGTTATGATAGCGCTAACGTTTTCTTTAAAAGGAGCGAAGAGCACGCGTATTGCGTGAGTGAAGAATGCTTTCCAGAGTGAAGTACGCATTAGCGGTTGCTACAGTTCAGTGAGAAGACAATGCCGGACGCGCACGTTCACAGCCGATCGCGCATGCTGTGAAGTCGTCTTCTTAATGTAGCACGATCCTTGTCCGTAGCGCTAAGGTCTGAAAGAACTGCGTATGTGATGCTCGTCATAGAAACCATCGTGAGAGCGCAACTAAACACGACACACAAGAAGGCCCTGTCCTCGTCTTTCTCCTTCTTGTGTGTCGTGTTTAGTTGCGCTCTCACGATGGTTTCTATGTCAAAGCACCAACTCGCCCAACAGTCACCTCTTCTGATGCTCGTCATAAGCAGTGTCTGCTCCTAGCTGCAGTTTTGAACCAAATGTAGAAGTGAGCCTATTTCTACCACAGAGCGACACCGGTAGAAGTACGCATCAAAGCGAAATTCCACGTGTGCATAGCCGGAAATGACGCGCTATTGCGCGTGTATGTACGCGTGCATGTATGTGAATACAGAATATAATTTGTTTTGTGAAGTTGTTTTGTTTCATCCATCGCGGCATGACTGGCGTCGATACTGCGATTATCCCGAAAATAGAAAAAAAAAGACATTACAAATTTATGAGGGGCTGCACTCAGTTGTGTTTTAAGCGTGCATAGAGCATCAAAACATCCTGAAACCACTGGTGTCGTTTACTTTTTCGTCGCCCCGTTAGCTTATTGCGGGTCTACCCAAAGTGCCCAAAGAAGCAAAACTGATACTCTCCAGCCCGAAGTGTTTGGGGGGGGGGGGGGGGTACACGTGACAGTCGGTAAGGTGTGTATCTCTTTGAAACTAAATATGCCAAGGCAGTCATGTACATAGCTGTATCACAACGTTACAACGTCCTAATGCTTATTTTCTACAAGATTAGTCCACGAAAGTAAGAAATTTCAAAGGCAGGCCTCGAGGTGGGACCTAACGTGATGTTCCCCTGCCGAATGTATATGTAATATTTCATGCCGACGTGAATTTCTGCTTTATTAGCTTTCTGGCTCAAAGGCGAACATTATAAAGGTCTTATTTCTTGCTGTTCAGACACTGCTGCTAGACAGAATACCATGCTATGTCATGTGGGAAAATGTGAAGCATAGACGATGTATCTGTACTTATCAGATTTCTTTGTTCCTGAACAATAAATGATCGAGACTGGTGGCCGCTGCAAGTTTCAGGATGCAGCATTGAAACATTTTGTGAGACCACAAAAAATGTTTCAGACATAGACCACGAACAATTCCGTTAACTACGTACGCCGAGCGTTTGTGGGCATCGTGTTCGGTACGTGTGTTTATGCAATGTTATGGTTGTTTGAGTAGTACGGAATGTCATTAGTTTGGCGCAGTCTGCCAGGGTAATTTACGGCTGTATACTTAATTTTGAAAATGTACAAAATGTGGCACATATGGCCAACAGTAGAGGTCAAGAGGCATGTTCAGGAAAGTTACGCAGATCCAACAGATTAAGACTTGTTTGGGAGTATGAAAGGGATTCGCACACTAGCACAACAAGGAAACATACAAGGCGCCGCGGGGACGCTGAACCTCAAGAGATACACTGACTTCATTATATTATAAAAGAGGCTTGTGCCCACAAGCGTAAATATTGCAGGGGCTCAAAGCATTTCTTGGGATACTATGCAACCTGAGTGTTGATAAGGTTTAGCCGACGCTCACATCTCGATTCTTCGATACTTCCTATCCTTTTTTTTTTTTACAGCGAAAGCTGTTATGAGATCACAACAAGGGTCGTTTCTGCGCCGTAGTTGTCCGCCGCCGCCGCCACCGCCGCCGCCGGTGTCCGTAACCAATATCGCACGAAATAAGAAAAAAACTAAATAAATAAAAAACACCTATGACCGAATGGGAATCGAACCCGGGTCTTCTGCGTGGCAGCCCAGCAGTCTACCACTGAGCTACGCTCAGTGGTAGAGTGCTGGGCTACTGCTCATCACGGCACACCACATTCCATGTGGTGTGCCGTGATGGCAGCGTCATTGTCATCACGCAGGTGGCTACTACAAACATGGGACGCACGACCCACGGCATAAGGAGCTTCGCCCCTAAAACAACTCAAGAGAGTGGCTACGTGCTGTCATGTGCGGACAATCTGATCAATCGGTGGACAGCGTGTGATACCGCTTAAAGAGCTCCTGAGCGTTATTATACGGTGTGATGATGTTGTGGGCTCAGGCCTTGCACACACAAGGATGGCTCGACGGACACATAGAAGGCTTTAATGTGGACGCGGGACGGGACTAACGGGCACGTTGGACAAGCACAAACACATAAAACACACTCGAGTCTATCGTCTTGTCGGTAGCGTCTATCGGCGCAGCGACGACACACTCACATCCCCACGGCACGTCGGTCCGCACGACGACGCTGTCAAAGAAGATCCAGGCGTGCGTCAGGTCGAAGGCCCGGTGCTGGAATGGACTGCGCCGTTAAGCCAGAACAGTACCGACCAAGGTCACAGCTCGGCCGCACCGGAACACGTGGTCGCCGCGGAAGCGCTTCACCCAGGAAAACGAGCCTTGGGAAGCCCAGGAACACGAGTTATGCTGACCCCGGCGACGCGGGTCCCGCGCAGGCTGCTCAGACTAGCGCCATGGCCGATCCTCTAGCGCGAGCTCCGCTCATTGGCGTCTTCTTCGCACCATTGCACAACACTCACGCGCAATTGGCCGCGCACTTCAAAAAACAGTCTAAATTCCTACCACATACGGGCAGCGAGGCAATTCTCGGACACGATAAACTGAAATCACTCATTGATTTTGCGCTGATGTAATGTTATGACACCGGTGCTTTCAGAGATATATTTGTAATAATAACAAACATTGATGGTAGTTATAGTCATGCGGTTCCATTGTCTTTCGAGTAGCAGGCGCGCAGACGAAATTGTTACAAAACTACACGATAAAGTCTGATCATGTTTAACTCATCGTGTTTCTGAATATTTAGCGCTCGTTAATGTATCCTCAGTGAGGCGTTGCTTATTACACGCCCTTGTGGGAGCTGTGAAATGAAACATTTGAAGACTCGACTGGGTGAACGGACCCTGCAAACTCTTTCGTCTATTACCCTCACAACCTTTCACGTCACCGTCGAGTGCACCGCCGCCTACTTCCCTCCCCTCCCACCAATCCTTCCGTCCACCCACCCGTACCCCAGAGCAGTGGGAAGGCACCCTTCGCGACGGCACTGAGGTCTGTCGGGCGCTCGTTCAGCAGGCCCGGGCTGTCGCAGAGGTTGTCATAGGTGTCCCTGGAATAGGGACCCTCCCCGTTTTCTTTGCATTTAAATAAAAATGTTTTCATCATCATCATCATCTTCGCAGGACGCTCACCAACAGCCGGGAGCGGTTCGTGGTGCTGGCGCTGAGCGCCTTGCTCCTCTTCATCAGCGGCTCGCTGTTCGGCATCCTCCTGACTCTGCTCTCAGACGACCGTAAGTGGGAACTGCTCCTTCCCCTGCAGCGTTTTGTGAAGTCCCATGGCGTGCACTGTCAAGGTTTGTTCGCGCCTGCGACTACCACCGGTCGCGAGACCATTTGCAACTGGCGACCGAAAAGCCACACAAGGCAACCGATGTTCACACCTGCGTGCGACTTATATCCGTCGCCAACCAGAATTAACATCTGCTCACATTGCTATTGGCCGGCAAAATAAGCTGACTTTCTGTTGCTGCGCATCTGATTGGTTCAGAGATTTGCGACGGCAGTCACGCGACTGAGAAATCGAGCAGCGAGCGGCTGAGCCAAAGTAGTCGCTCTGCGACCAAAGCGGCCATTTGCGATCAGTAGTTTTGCGGCTAACTTGGCCTCACGACCGGTACTAGTCGCAGGTGCGAACGTGGCTTGAGGCGCTCGCTAAAAAAGACGAAATTCAAAAAGTGCGCACGAAATTCGCTGGCTCTCAACTGAATTTTTATTCAGAAAGACATCAAAGAAAACTAAGAAAGTGATCGCACCACGTGGCAAGTGCTCAAAACGATGAACTTTTCTGGCTGTTGCCCCTTCACTAAACTTACGCACAACAATTTCTCTGTCGAGTTGCCACACGCGCTGACTAAGCACTTATATTCCTCGTCCCAAAGCCTCATCGATGGCTGGCTGACATTCCTTTTTTCTTCTGATGCGGAAGAAATCTTCGTGCTCCGAGATATCTTGCTGCAAAGTTTAATTGCGGTTCGTATGATTACAAATGCCGGAAAGTGGGGATCGGCGCAAAGCTCCTCCCTGATGAGACGCGCAGTCATTCCCTGATATCGCCAGCCGATAGGGAAAAGGGTAACTAATCATCTTTGCCTATGCCATCGACTCGTCTTATGAAACGCCACTCGCAACTGCAGCGCAACATCAGGGAGGGAGGTTTGCGCCACTCCACACCGTCTTCATGCGTAATCAAGGGGAAACGCAATGAAACTTTGCAGTCGGATATGTTGGAGCACGGAAATGGTACAAGAATTCTTCCCAGAGAAATACTTTGTAGAAACACGACTAGCCCTATCATTTTAATACAAACATACCTGCTTACTGCAGCCACCAAAGAGTCCATTATTCAATTTTAGTGAATTAGACGGCTGATAGCTATAATTAGCATCTAGCCTTGTGTCGTCCTAGATACATAACTTACCTGAAAGTGTCATGCTACCGTACCTCCCAGTGCCGAAATTTATGAATTCCATGAAGCTTAATTTTGATCACCCTGTGCACATACTTCGGGCTGCACTCCTTGTTCATCAACACATCCGAGGCCTTTAGGCTATTGTAAACAACAATGTAAAGTAAGCAGCTGAGAGAATGGTACTGCCGAATGTATAACCCTGCTGCCGTTGCAGTGAGCAAGGTTTTGAGCTCAAATGAATCTTTTGATTGGGCTGTCCCCTGAATTGCTCTCATTTTACTCTAGTACTAATTTGCCCCTGCAATGATGCCGCGATTAAATACTCTGTAGGACAGATACTGAAGAAAAAAAAACAATGCTTTTGTTTTGTGCGCTTAACGGCCGCAGACACAATGTTTAAGCAAAAACGGGATTGATCACTAAGCGGGTTTTTGCGACTTGCCACTTCTAGAGCATCGTAATGAAGTTACGATGCTCTAGAAGTGACAAGTCTCAAAAACCCGCTTCCCCATTAGTGCATTTTCTGCTAAACAACACCGTAAATGCCCTAAGCATGCGGTTCTTTTGCTCTTTTGAAAAGTGGCATTGAAGTGCTTGAAGAAAATATCGAGGCTTATGCAGCGATGTCTTTTCCATTCAACAGTGTCGTTCATCCCGACGGTCATAAGTAAGCAGACGCCTGACTCTTTTTTTCTCATATCTTTCCTGTTGAGGGCACACAGCCCTGCCGTGATGTGTTCTTTTTCCTGGTATGGAATGCAGCATCATATGACGTTGTCCAAATGCAAGAACATCTGCCGGCGCTCGGGATGAGCGCCCGCAGTGTTCTCGCTGTTGCGTACTGAAACAACTCAGCCGACGCTCATAGAGGCTCCGCGTTTGAGAATGTTGATCGCTTCTGCAAACGCCGTGTCTGCATTTACGTGTCTCGTGTCTGCAGCGGCGTCGAGGGCATCCCTCCTCCTGCAGGTGTTCATCGCTAACCACGTGCTTCAGATCTCTCGTTACAGGAGCCCTTCCCAAGCTCTGCTGGCCGTCCTCGCTGGTGCTCAACACCTTTGGCTCAAGTCTGCTGCAGTGATTCGAAATGCGCGCGATTTAAAGAAGGAATGAATAAATGTGCTTGTTTATTTCCTTAAACGGACTCCTTGTCCTTTCTATGGGCCCTTGTTTCTATCTATCTATCTATCTATCTATCTATCTATCTATCTATCTATCTATCTATCTATCTATCTATCTATCTATCTATCTATCTATCTATCTATCTATCTATCTATCTATCTATCTATCTATCTATCTATCTATCTATCTATCTATCTATCTATCTATCTATCTATCTATCTATCTATCTATCTATCTATCTATCTATCTATTCGCAGCCGTTCCCTCGGCTTGGTTTGTGCCATAACTGGCATGGGTGACATTACTATGACCAGCATAAACGACAAAGACGTGAATGATATGATAAGCCTGTCACGATAATAACCGGCCCGGCATCAAGGGTGACGCATGCCCGCATACCCCGGTCCGATGTATGGGGTACATGCCGCACATGATGGAATGCTAAGAGGGGCCGCAGTGTCTGCCCCCTACATTCGTCTTAATAGGGAGGGGGGGCTATGCGACGTACCTTCGCCCCTTCTGAAGGGGAACGGTGCGCACGCTTATGCATACACAGACACTGAAAACTGTATGACAACGCATTTTGCATGTGTTAAACTAGAGGAATACATATGGCTGCGAGTGAACAGCGCAAAAACGGGTCTAAGATGGAGGAACCAACAACACGAGCGCTGACGAACAACTGGGCGCATGTTTATTGCGACGGAAAATATATACCAAAAATAAGAGCTAAAAAGAAACAAAAAAAACATGAACTGTCACATGGTCACAGTGATGAAATGCACGTCCGCCACCATTCACGATATCACAATTTAACTTGAGAAAAACATTATCTATTTTTCTAGGAGAGCGACTGAGGCTTCACTAACACATGTGCTTCCTTTTTTTCTTGATCTGAAAAGCTTCCTCGATTTCACGCTCAATCCGATTTCGATACCTTGAGATGACCTCACATTCACTGAAGAGACGAGCGCAGCCACACGAAGAGCAATGTGCTGCTCGTTGAGGAATTGGTACTGCAGGCATGTTCTCTAAGATAGTTCAAGCAGCGCCCGATTCGTCCCGTGTTGGAAGGGCCACACGACAGAGGAATATCGTATATGCGTTGTCTACGCATTCGACGTAATGTGTCCTGTGTTTCTTGACACACGTGCGTTTCTTCGGTTCGTCAGCGTAGACTTGCTTGCACAAGCGGCCGACTTTACGGGTAGCTGAAAAAAACGAGCCTTACGCCCACTTTGCTTACGATTTTCTCTAGCTAGTGGCTTACGACGTGGACTTAAAGAATCGGAGAAGTTTTCTGTCGTTCCTCGGCTGTGCGTTTCTTAGTGCTTCCTCTGAAAAGCTCGCTTAGTAGCTTCGTTACCAAGGCACACAAAATTTCCATCGGATAGGCGGCGCATTTTAACCGCTGTATCTGGGCTCCGACGCTTTTCTGCGCTTGATGGAAGCAGGCCATCTTGAGTGCACTCCTGAGGACACCTGTGGCAACTCCGAATTTCACGAGTTTCGTATGCGCCGAGTCGAATGGGAGAAGACCCTTCTGGGACCTGGGCGCATACTCCCAGCATGTGTGCTTGCTACGAACACTTAAAACAAGGTCCAAAAAAAATTGGGGGGACCCTTAAGCTTCGCCTTTAAGAGTTGAACGCGATAGCGATATCCCGTCCCTAGTGCGTACTTCAATCACTTAGTGCATACTATGTAATGGGTAGTGTGCTTTAAACCAGGAGAATTTATGCGCGGCAAATGTGGGAAATGTTTTCGAACTTGCTATGCACCCACTACGTGGTGTTAAGGGAATACGCGCAGTAAGGTGTGTGCCGTTTGTAATGGGTGGCTGGCTTTAAACTATGGAATCGTTATGATAGTCACATATTCTGACGCCCGATGGCAATGTACGCTTGTACCATGCAATATTCCTGGGATATTACATGTTATATTGCGACGCCTATATAAAGGACGCTTGCGTTTGCGAAGCATGGAAGTTATTTTCACTGCATTTCCAAGCAGAGGAAGTTATTTTCACGGTATTTCCAAGCAGAGGCATGGCTGTGTGGTAGAACACCTGCTTGCCACGCAGACAACCCGGGTTCGATCCTCACTCGGACCCGAAAATTTATTATTTATTTTATTTGCATCTTTCTCGATTTTTCGGTCACGGACAAGATGATGATTTTTCGGTCACGGACAAGATGATGATTTTTCGCTCACAACCAACGACGCCTGACGCCGACGCCGGAATTTCTGCGAAACGAGCTGTTTAACGCTATCGCGTTAAAAACTTCAAGCGTCCGTCCGTGGGCAACTCTATAGTTAATGTGAAAGCGTCGAGGATGGCCTCAAACATGCGAAAATTGCTTCTGCTTCTTCGTCAGTTGACCTGTCCTGTTTGAACAGCACCAGGAAATCATTGACGAACCGAACGACATTGAGACAACCGTGGCCACAGAGGGCATCCTGCAACTGCCAGTGAAGGCGTGCCAAAAGCAAATCACTCAACACGGGGGCAAGGCAGAACAGTATCCATTATGCGCTCATAGGTCGCGGGCGCATTACATTGTCGAAACCGCATCGTGATAAAGGCCCTCCGCGGACGAGCGTCATTAGCCATTGGTACTTGCCAGCCCCTGAGCGCAAATATAGATATGAAAAGAATTCTGCTCCTTGGAGGCTGCCAGTGGCGTCGTCTATTCACGGTAGTGGGTAAATGTCTTTCCGAGCGATTTTGTTGAGTGGTCAGCAGTTCATACAGAAGCGTACAGAACCATCCTTCTTCGCAACAAGAACGACAGGAGAGACCCAGGGACTGTGGGAAGGTCGAATAACATCGCGTCGAAGCATTTCATCGAAGTTAATTACACGACGTTCCGCGGGAGATACGCGATATGGATGTTGCCACAGGGGCGGTTGTGCGCCAGTGTCGATGCAATGCGTAGCAGTAGACGCAAGGCCGAGACAAGTTTGAGCGACATCGACAGAAGAACGAAATTCTTCTAACTGGCTCAGAAGCCGGGAACGCTGGAACGGCGTAAGGGTTGTCATCGATGGAGGAACTAGATATGCCAGTGGGTAACGAATCAGACGTACAGGCAGCGATGAGCGAAGTGGGACAGTACGTGTCATCGGGTGCGTCCATAACTTGTGCGTCTTCGAGGGCTTCCCCTCTGCCAGGACGTTCCCCTCGCAGCAACCTGTAGTAATCTCGGAGTAATCTGTAGCGTCATCATGCATCATCG
>JALIZH010021022.1:0-23304 GCA_030522465.1 Rhipicephalus appendiculatus
CGAGGAGGAAGGGCGGGGAGAGCAGCTGCCTGCGAGCAAACATGTTCTTTTTGTGGATGATGTGAGCAGACGAGAATGCTGACGTCACGGCGAACGCAGCGGATTACCGAACGACCCGGAGAGGAGACGGGATTGTTTCTTGGAATTTCTGGGGCGCCCGCGGCTCGTGGCGCCGCCGCGTTTGAAGTTGTTGATCCTGACGGCATTCTGAATTCGCTGCGCGCGTTTAATTGAAATGTTGAAAAAGTTATCGGAGGAGGTTCAGGGGCCCTTTATAGGCCAGCGAGGCAAGCTGTCGTCGGATATTCAATATTTAAAATGAAAATTGTTGCTCCCTACATTGTAAAGGACCTAAGGGTAATAAATAATATAAGGTTGACACAGGCGCGAATACGGGAAAACTAGTATAGTGGCAAAGTGTTCTTTAGGACTGCTTTTTCTCAGGACCAAAGACGCAAAATGTTCTTGAGTGGTATATATATATACATCTATAGTTTCAACATAAAGTATAGGAAACGCATATAAAACTGCTGGTTTACTGATTATCTGGTGTGCCATAAATATTGCTATAAACAAACTCATTAGGATCCATATGAAGGCAAGGAAAACTCTTATCAAAGTTAAGTGTGGGTTGTCTTATGTGCAAGTTTTAGAGACTCATAACAGTGAAAACTCCGCGATGAAATCCGTCGCGTCGTTTTCATCATAAATCGGTGCTTCGTATCAATGGCGCATATCCATTCTACTGAAGCGATACGACATCTAATCAATGGAGACCATCTTACAGTGACTAAACCGAAACATTTTGTGCAAAGTACGAAGGTTACAGGGACTCACATGCAAAACTAGAGATAATAACTGTTGAAAAGCAATATGTCCATTTGCTGCATCGACACGTAATGGCTACCAGTGCACCTGCAGCAGTGTCACTATCGATCGAAAATAGTCACACTTCGCACCTTTGGTAGTCATAATGACAACATTGTGACAACTTCGTCGGTTGAAGTTCACGTTTTCAGTGCTCATGGATTTAATTATAGTGCGTCAAGCAATTAGACGCATTGCTGCGGACTAGGGCTTGCAGCTTCACTAAGCGGTTGCGCCATAATGCTTTTCGCTCGCAGAAGAGATATTCGGAACACCATTCCGCTTTCTTTTGTAATAGAAACTATTGTCACGTAGGAAAGACGGCAGCCCGAAGACAGGAGACTAGGAGGCTCGTAAAAATGGAAGAGAACCCGTTTATTAGGCAGACTTGCGCCCATTAAGGAAAGCTGTACACCTCGGCTTCGGTGGTGGCGAACAACGTGATCGGCGACCGTCGGGGAACAGAATGCCCGCTGAATTGCAAGGCGGCGTCGATCATTCCACATACGCCCCCCCAAAAGCAGCTAGTAGGTTCGCCACAAAATCTGGGACTATGTGGTAGTCAATGGTAAACGTGCGGGCCACGATCATCGTAGATAAATCGCGACGCGTCTCGGATCCACGATCGGAAATGATAAAGTCGCGTGCCCGCGGTTATCGGCATGCGCAACACTAACCGTAAAACGCTTCGCCGCAATATGCTGCGCCTTCTACTGGGCACGAGTTTATTATAAAATTTTGTCTCTGTAGTCTACAGACATACATTCCCAGGCTTCGAATTGCAAGTACACCGTCACCCTCACTGATACCCAAAAACAAGACATGCAAACAAAGCAGATGCTGAAGGGCACACCGAGGCTTGAAACGAAAGCTCGTTGAAGAGTTCTCAGTGGAGCTAACGTTTGCACGAAAGGACTTCTTTTTTTTGTCACAGTGGGAGCCTTAAGTGTATATTGACACATTAAAGGCTGCTGTTAGCACTGCTGGCAGATATAAGTGATTAGTCGGACGTCGCTGTAAAAATCAATGGAATAGTACCTTTACTGTCGCTTTTCTCGCTTTTGCAGTTAGTACCGCTGATTTAACAGGGGACATCGTTAACGCTAGCGTTTGGACATCTCCTTCCCCAACGAAGAAAAGCCCTCTCGTCGAAACGCTGGCTTCAGCGACAACTCCCGTTCAATACTCTGGCATGATTCCATGGCGGGGCAGTGCCGCATGACAAATACTATTGAATCGTTTTTCAGCAACGACGTCTCAGCAACCACTCAGGCTCCAGAGTTGGAAGCCGCGTACAAAGGTGCCTTTATTCAGACTTCTCTACCGTTATGGTGGCATGCTTCATTCATTCTAGATATTCTTTCTGCCCAGTTATTCCGGATACCTGACGTCAATCCATCCCTGTAATATTTCGTATCATTTTAGTAGTCCAGCGTTCAGCACTTCGAGGCAAATGCTCAGGTGAACATTCCTTTTTTATTTTAGCTCGTGTCCTACGAGGATTTCCTAAATGCAAGTAACACTAAGCCTACATTGTGCGTGGTTCTTATTCAGGCGCGTCTGTCTCCAAAAAACGTCATCAATATTTACTGGCTTTGGAAATGGCAGGTGACCTTTTTGTACTAAGTCTGTATATTATAAACGGCAGGTGCAATGCGGTGTTTCACTCACGCTAGGAGCTAGTCGACGACCGGTAATACGGATAACGCTCTAGCAACACAATGGTGAAAAAGCCATGACGCACATCCTGATAATATACACTTAACCTGTACTTTCTGATGCACCCGCAAACAATGGTCGCTGTTTAAATGCAGACAATCGGCTGAGCGGTTGAATATGCAATGACTAGTTAAATATGTTTTCAAGGGCCTTGTTAAATTGCCGTGTCTTCAGTCTACTCGTGTTTGCTGCAATTCACCAAGCGCATAAATGAGGACAGTTAGCTTCCGTCAGAGTCAGTTCTGTCCGCCATTACCTACATATCGTTGTAACTTGGTTTTAAGTATAAATACCTCTATATCACAAACTTTTAGACACCAGGATTAACTCTTAAACGTTGGTACAGCCGCCAGCTTAATGAATTTTTGGATGATATGTGGATGTCCATAACGGCACAATATAATATTGGTACATATTCTGTGACGTAATTTTGACACGTTCAAATGGGCAGATGCATTTCAGAGTTCAATTCTGACTTTCGCTCACAACAGTAACATAAAGTAACAAAGTGAAAGCTCACTAATTCGACAAGCGAAGGGGACTATAAAATTGTTTGAATTAGGCGGTGGTCGAATTGATGGGCGGGCGCTAGAATGAACGGACATCGCGCCACACTGCATGTGCAGAACCCAAAGAAGCTATCTCTGGATTCGTTATCCCGAGTTCGGTGCTTCTGCACATTGGTGGCAGGTGAGTTCGTAAATTAAGTTCGTGGAGCTCTAACAGTGAACAGAATTAATGGATCAGTCAGTGATACCTCAGAAACAAGCACCAACATGCATTCATGTGAGCAGTGTGCCTTAATGTCGAAATATATGACGCTATTGATGCTCCAAAAACACATTCATATACATGACAGAGCTGACGCAATCACAGTTAAAGGTAATCAGTAATTCGCATTTGCTTGCGCTTTTGCTGTTACGACTCAATTAACATCGTTTGCAGCTTGCCCAAGAGCTCCAGCGCGGCGTCCGAAATCTCATCTACGAAGAAATTCTGCTGTTTTTTTGTTTTGCATCTCTGGTAAATTTGGTGTGGTTTAGTTTTGCAACACATTTTGATCACTTTGGGCCGACATCTGCGAGGAGCGATGAATGCCAGGGGGCTACCAGTTCGAATTAAGCGTTGTAGATACCGACGCCTTCGAATTATCGGTAGTTTTCAATTAGAAATACACAAGGCTGTAGCGGCACCAGGACGTCAGGTGACATTAACTGTTAGTTCGAATTAACGAGCTTTCACTGTGCGATTATTTTGTCTTTGGAACTTTGACAACGCAAACTATTTAATCAAGTTTCTCTGGGACAATGATGTGAAAAGTTCTTGTTTTTATAACCGCATATAAACAACCCATGGTATTTATTTATTGGCAAATGGCTTTCCGATATGAAAAGAAAAGATATAGGCCCATTCACAAAAAGTTACGGACGTAAAGACCTAAGTATACCGAATTGAACAATTGCCTAAGCCGACAGGCAGAGGGTTGTTAGCGATTATAAAGAGCTGCATGACGTTAATACAAAGTGTACAATCTTCACGCTTCCTTATTAGATCCCACAACCGCAGCAATAACTATCAAACCACTATTATTGTAGATGGGATAGGCATTTTCCTCTTGCAATGAGCTCAAAGCTCGAGTCAAATCTTATTTACCAGTAAAGAAGCATGGTGACCCGATTGGCTGAAAGAAGCTCAAGCTGCCTCACAAGGCCTAACTGACCGTTAGGTGGCAGTACCAGCGCAAATCTCGTATTGTACGGACGTAGCATGCAGTGAAAAAGGCAAGCACGAGAAACAAATCCAAATGAACCAATTACAAAGACATTAGGCTCTATAAAATCAGACAGAACTACAAAGGTTAGAACACGTCTTGTAAGTGCGTAATGTAAATGAAGATCCTCAAATAAGGCAGTTAAAAAAGAGCACTAGTTAACATGAACACTTTCTTAGGATGTTCTTACAAGATCAGTTCCGGAAAAAAACGTTGTGAAGGAGACTTACAATAACTGGCGCTGAGTAAGGCTACAATTCACAAAAAATTGTGTGTGACGATAATCTTTGTTGTTGCTAAGTCCCTTGAGCTAATATTATGCTAGCGATAAATGACTGATATAATTTGTGCTCATTCACAGGATAATGCGCTTTCGTAAGTAGAGACGTAAGTCTCTAGTTTCGATGTTCAAGCCACTTCATACATTTTCCAGTGTAGGACCAGAAGGAGAGGAGGAAAGGAAAGAAAGAAATGCGGGAAGTTTGCGCTAAGTCGCGCAAAGCTTGGCACTGCGAAGCACGAGCCCATCGGCGCTCGCTGGATAATCTATTTCTGTATATTTCTCTATTGATCTGGGCGGCCTTCTGTGTTTCTCTTTAGCTTTCTCTTTCTTTCAGCCTGTCTCTTTTTTTTTCTATTCTCTCTGTTCTTTCTGTCTTTTTGTACGTGTTTCTCTATATTTATTTTTCTCTCTCCCTTTCTTTCTGTTTTTTTACGTTCTATCATTCTTTCTCTTTCTTTCCTATCTTTTTGCTCGCGCTCTATTTCTTTGATTCTCTTTCTTTGATTTTCTTTCTTTATCTTTCCTGCATTTCCTTCTCTTTATTTCTTTCTTTCTTTCGCATTCTTTATATACTCTGCTTTACTCTCTCCCTCCTTCCTCCCCTCCTCCTGCCTCTCATTTCCGTTTTCTACCCCCTTGCTATTCAATACTATACAATATTACGTTATGTTCTGCCAGCATGCCTGGATAGCCGAGCGGTGAAGACGCTCGACCCGAAGGCGAGTGAAGACGCTCGCCTTCGGGTCGTGGGTACGCGGGTTGGAATCTCGCCGCTTCATGAGCTTTTTTTTTTTTGGACACGATATTCTATTGATATCTCCCTTCCTTTTTGTGTCTCTGTTTCTTTCTGTCTTTCTTCGCCCTCCTCCTCACCTTCACATCTCACCTTGAGTTTGTGCTTGCTCCTTGCTGTACGCCACACAAATCAGCGCTCGTGTTGCGGGCAGCCAATCATATGATGGAGAAGAGGATGAAAAGAGCGCGTGCCGCTTAATATTGATGTATGTGTCGCGAGGCCATCGATAGCGCTGCACCCTATCGAGGTAGATTTTCTGATTGCTAGTCACTAAGACAATTCTTTTTATTTCATTTTTCATCACTTGTCTAGATCCTTGAGTATATAGGTGTGTATTTTCCTCAACAAATTTCAGTTTATAGTCAGCGCCGTGTACGTGAGCCCCTTTTTCTGTGTCCGTGGTTTTTGCGCTACATTTAATGATGGTATTTTAAGAACTCGCCCAGAAAGAAACCTTCCTTAAGTTCGTAATGATGATAATTTTTGGTGACGACATTTTACGCCGAGCTTGAACAGCTTCTTTCGTAAAACACGCACACACACACAAACTCACGCACGCACGCACACAAGAGAACGAATACCACACCGATATTCACCTGAATTGACAGCAAGAAACCTCAAATATATATCGACTTGCCATGCGAAAAAAATCGGCGGAACATAGACACGGAAGCATACACGAACCACTCCTAACAGACGCTTGGTAGATATGCTTTGAAAGATCATTTTCTTTCATTGACAAGGGCAGTATTTCGGGCGCGTTGGTAATCCATTACCTCCGTACGACTGCGCAAGAAAAAAGACATGGGCAACAAGGAACACTACACACCCAGCGCTGGGGTTGCGCTAGGTCTTTCTCTGTTGTCCGGGTATGTTTTGCTGCGCAGTCGTACTGAAGTAATACTTTTATTGACCACGCGGCAGATGCTTTGTCAGCATACCTAACTTTTGTCTTTGATGACACACAATTCTTGATGACTCCTACGATGTTGATCATATCGATACCCGCCAAAGCATCTGTGTCGTTACGTAAAGCTGTGCACTTACATATGATTACGATGGTTCGCTGAATGACCAGATCCCTCTATTCTATGACATTTGCCCCCCTGCTCTCTCATTCTGGTGATGGTACAGCAGCTGGTCTGACCACGTGCATGTATGTAGCTTCTACCACCAGTAAGTGAAAAAAAAACCCGCCAGGCCTGTGCGCAGCGCGCCGCACAGTCACAGCGAAAGCTGGAAGAGCGCCACTTCTAAAACCCGTTGCAAACTCTCTTGGGGCTACTAATACAAGTACGCTTGCAAGGTACGCACTGCTCCATTAATAGATTCGGTGTCTGATCACGACGAAGAATTATGGCTGAGCCCTTTGTAATGGGTTGGAAGCATTCAACGACCCACTCGTAATGCAATTCATATTTTGTGACGCCTGTTTACACAATTCGCATTCTGTGACGCCTGGTTGTTATCTTTTTCTTCTACCACGTTATACTGCGCATGTTAACGCGGTTCTTTGCCTACTAACGCTTGTATAGGGTTTTTTGTGCGCAGGAATTTTGAGCACCGGCATGGATCGGGGCGGGCGCGGAGACGACCCAGCTTCGAACCCCGTTCATTCCTGGATGTTTTTTGTTATTTCGTTTTTTTTTTCTTATTTCGTGCGAGAGCGGTTACGGACACCGGCGGCCGCAGCGGCGGCGGCGGCGGTGGCGGCGGACAACTACGGTACCCTTGTTGTGATCTCTTTACAGCTTTCGCTGTAAAATAAATTTTATCTTTAATGCAGGCTGTCTGCCTCATTCCTGTTAGAGTGGCCACACACGGAATATGTTTTTTTAGAAAACACGGTAGCAGAATATCATGAGCGATTTTGACTAGAAAAAAGACTGCTTTATTTTTTAGAGCACAGCTACTACGTTGCGTCTTTTATTCATTATGGACGAGAGAATTTTTTGACTTTCCAAGGTGTCATGACGTTCACCGACGCTGTTTGTCTGGAGCCGCACACCTGCGAAGCCTACGCGACAATAGCGAGTACGCGACAGTATGTGAGTACGTTTACCATCCTGTGGGCTGGCTGCTTTGGATTTGTACGTTATCTGGTTTTGCTGCATAAATTAGTACATGAAAGATGGCGAGAAAACTTATTCTCGCTATTCTTCTACTGGCCTCATCAATGACGCTGTTGGAGTGCGCGTTCAGCTTCTTCAGAAGAAGGGCTTACAAAATACCACAAGGTAAGATTATGACTCCGGAACATTTTCTTTTGAATTTGTGAACGCCGCTTGAAATTTTAATAAGGTCACTTTCACTGCCTGCTGTTGTCCCAATGACGCTTGTAGCGTGCTAATAACCACAATGTAATATCAATGTAGAAGTTAGGGACCAATCGCGCATTTAACTGTCAGGTTTTCTTTTTTCATTCTTGCGACGCAATAATTTAAGACATACGCCGTTATTAAACCTGACAACTGATCTTTTGAATGTCCGGTTTCCTAAAAAGCATACTTTTACCCAACCTTTCATATTTACGCAATCAGTGACTATGCAGATGCGACTGCAGGAGGGAGCGATTCGTGTCTGCATAATGCTGCAGAGAAGTTTCCATGAAGCACTCTAACAAACTGTTCTATCTGCGCTATCGCAGCATTACCTAGAAGACATTTTGCTGCTATGACGGCAGTTATTTATTACCATTAGGGCTTTACGACGCATGGCACGGTTTGAGGCACCAAACTACAAACTGTTCGAGAGTACAAGAAAGGCAGCTTGCTATACGCGTGATCATTCTGTTTGTTTATGCTCTGCGGGCTGCAGTTTTACTGCGTCATGCCAGAGGAGCCACCACTGCAGAAGTCGAGCTTGAACTTGAACACCTTTTGCGCACAATGGAGCACTGTAACGTTCTGAGCTTGTACAATGCTCGCCATTACCCTTTATTTATCGAGCGGTGTTGAATAACATTCTTGCACCTGTTTCAAACCTGCGGGGACCGGTAGTCGGCACGCAAAATAATACTCTCTGCACAATACAAACGAGGAGTTCAAATTTTGTTCAGCCACATAGTTTTGACTGTACTATGGAAGTTTGTGCCCGATGGTATTCCATATGATGTACCCAATGAGCCATGAAGGAGTACATTATAGCGAACACTTTGCATTAAATAAGTTTAATATTCTCGGCTTTAGGACATACATGAACGATATATAGTAAATGTACCCATATTATTGATCTTCCTAAGCATGACGCCAATTCGAACCACTCAGATGTCTATTGCTTCAATCTAGTACAGTAGCCTTTTGGGCGAGTCGGCACATCTGCATGCTTACCCACAGTTCAAAGCAAATAACGGACACTTCACAAATAAATAGACGCTATTTCGTTTTGGGCCGTTATTGGCACAGACTCAGCAAAATCACACCTGTAAGATGTAAACTGTCTTTTTTACGGACCGTCACTCTGATGCGAATCATTCAATGCACAACAATGTGTTCTGAAGTTGTGTACATCCTCCTAAATAATGGGGTGTTGATTGAGTCAACGGTAATGGAACATGAATCAGCTTGAAATTTTACGCGAAATTTCACAAAATCTTTCTTTTAGATTACAAAGGTGAATGGAAATCATAGGCAGTTTTTTTTTTCACTTTATTTATACCTAGCATCCTCAGTTTACACCCTGCTATGCATGTGCTAGCGCTAAGCTGAGTTCATTCTCCCTGTTGTGTCGTTCTCCATGCCGGGATACTTGTCTTGCCATGTTTTGTTGAATATTCTAACGTAAACGTACCTTCTTTTGTTTGTATTACTGGACACATAAACTACGGTCTACATTGACAATGGTGTATTGCCCAATATATGGGTGTGCCGCACCCCCGCCCTGTGCTCTGACCGTTGATATGCTAAGGAAGACACCACTAGCCAGCAGGCGCAAAATGCGGAATGAAAAAATTAAAGCACTGTTGTGCCCAGGTATCCAGATTTTACGAAAATATACGGAGCAACCAGCATCGACGACGAGACGATTACACGACCGCTGAACTAGACGAACTATGTATGTGTAGCAGGACTTAGATAACTCTGTAGGAGCAGATGTGACTCTGTCACCTGTAGAGAGAAGGTTGTATGTTGTGTTGTGTCCTCCGTAGCACGGCTCGTGTCAGCTTGCACTCAGTGGAAAGAAAATCAGCTCTACTACAGTGTCACCATGAAAAGGTTTCTTTACAGGTATATATGCTTACCATGGCATGCATATTACCACGGGGCAATATGCATTTTCATTGGGGCCATAGCGCTGAAAAGACAGGGACCACAGAAAGAGGACGGGACGTGCGCTACTCACAACTTAATTTTTATTCCGGAAACATGTACTTATACAGCAATGAAAACAGCAAACATCACCAGAAAACCGTATCACACGCACAATCCTGCATCATTCAGATACGCGATTTTCTTAGCACTTAAAGCAATCGAGGGCGCGCTGACAGAATTGGCATTTTCTCTTGCAATCAACCAAGCCTCGACAATCTCTCGCGTATCTTTATCACCGTTCCTATACAGAACTACACACTCATTGAACAGAGGCTGGTAGCCGCAGTCATTACAATGCACTGATACATGCCCGTCGCGGTAACAGTTGAGCTTCTGTTTGTGCTCTCTGAGCCTATCATTCAGGCACCTGCCTGTCTGCCTGATATACACTTTGCCGCACGAGAATGTTTAAGTACATGTTTCCGGAATAAAAATTCAGTTGTGAGTAGCGCACGTCCCGTCCTCTTTCTGTGGTCCATGTCTTTTCAGCGCTATGGCCTCAAGAACGTTACAAACCAACTAGCCCAAAAGTCTGTTCTCTTGAATGCATTTTCAATCCTTTATCGCAGGCATTTCTTCATTTCAACAAGAATATATGAGTTTAACACGAATCTTAAAAGCTTTGTACCGATGGGGCACTTTTTTTTCTCGCTTTAGTTCTTAGATACTAAAGAACCCATATGGACGTACACAACGAGCAGACGCACGGACATTTTATGCGAAGTGGATGTAATGATGAATATCTCTGCCACTGCAATATTTTTCACTCGAGCTTCTTACGACCGCAAAGGAAGGTAAGCAGTTATGTCTTAATAATGTTATATGCTGAAATTTGCTTTATAGAGTACAAGTTACCAGCCAGAATGACATATGCTTATTAAATCATCGGACAGCGATCGCAAGATGTTGAGCTCTCTGTAGACACATGTGTACATTTTCATATACACACTGCATAAAAGTTCTTATTTTCTATCTTGTCCTCACAGAACATCAGCCGTATTGCGTGGCGAATTTCACCAACGCCGAAAGAAACACATGCTTCTGCACACGCAAGGTACGTGAAGTACTTCTGCTCAATTGTTACTATAATTTTGTGGCACTGCCTAGGTGTTTTCGCATTTGCACAATACGCAGCGAGCGGCTTTTTTAATATTTTTTGGAAACCGACATACCATTAGCTCTTCGCAGTTGGGGCGTTTTGAATAAATTCATGGGGCGCTTTGAAAACTCGGCTTATGCTCGACTCCTTTAGCGTGCTACCTTCTGTGAAGTAAAAAGAGAACAACGATGTTGAAAAGTGTGCAGCATAGACCCTGGGTAAAGTTTTCCCACAACTAAGATAGGAAGTGCTCACCTGTCAGGAATGGTACATAACTGCTCAGCCATAGGCTTTTTCCATTGGGGGGGGGGGAGGTTATTTGACGAAGTCGTGCCGCAGCGTTCCCTCCCGTTTTTCGCCCCTCCAACTGCTGTCCGTAGGACTGAAACACAGTACAAAGATGAGGTATTAGGGGTGACTGGTGGAGGCCACTTTGGTACCGTAGGCCAAGTATGAACGTGCCAATCAACTTCCAAAGCACTTTGTAAAGTACACTGCGGCATATCGACGAGGACACCACCATCGAGCCTCGAACATGCGTCTTGTCAGACTTGCTGGACGCGCGTGCCGTTTCGTGTTCTCCGTGTGGACTTCACTGCATGACACCATGTAGAAGACCAACCTTAAAAAGACCAGGCTTCAACAGATCCCTTTATAGTCGGCTTACCCTTTAACGGCACAATTACCTAGCTGGGAAAACATTTTCCTAGAGCCAAAGTAAGCCGTTTTGTATTAAAATACCAGGGCCCAAGGAACATGTATTTCATTAATATTTCTTTCTTTTCACTTGTCCCAAGGCGCGCCCGTGTTCTGCCAGAACACGTACGTGGCAGCTGCTGGTATTACTTCATAATGCTCTAGCCTGTACGCACATAACTAACTTGGGGAAGCGAAAAAACAGCGCTAAAATGACGGGACGTGAAATGACACAGGACAGGGCGCTTGTTTTTTCACTTCTGTAAACATGAACCAACCAGCCCAAATGCGTACGCTACTGTAGTTTAACTTGGGGAGCCTGTGGCAACTGGACATTTTGGCACATCCGGATGTGATCCATATAACCCTTTACGGCCTGACCCGCACAAACGTGTGGGTCAATAAAGACGCTCACCGAACGGCACCTGTTTCAGTTTCGGTTTCATAGATCTGTGCCGCTGAAGTCAATGTTTACGGAAATATATCTGTTTCAGTAGTTCAATAATTTCGACACCAGAGGGCGAGTAATCTTCCACAAAAAATGCTGTCTGAGCACGTGCGCCGACAACAGCTACCTTAGACGTGTAAATCAACGCTCCTTCTTGTTATACATTCTTTTTCGGGAGTGTATGCATATGAAAGGAATATTAAGACTTAGAAAAACATGCTTCGCTAAAAAATTCGCGTATTCTTACCACACACGCTGTGTACTCACGCGTGAAAAAGTCACCCGCACGTTTGTGCGGGCTGGGCTTTAGTCCTCGTCAAGTGCATGGCAGAGCGGCGCAGGTTGGCTCGTTCGCGCGCTGTTGCGCCCGCGCATTCTATTCTTTTATTGCGAATAGCTTTCTTGGCATCTTATTGGCACTTCTTTGGTTAGTGTTTCTTGATGTGTTCTGATATCTGAAGTTAGCGACGCGAAGTGATGTGCGTGAATTGGGAACACCATTTACGCAGAAAATATTAATTTTGTGAATGTGTTATTTTGAATACCTCAAAGGCCCCAGCTGGGGTATTACATGAGAGATTGGTATCAATTACAGAAGAAAAGTAATTCGAGGGCAGTCTTAAATTGAAGTGGGTCGGAGTGGTGCACGGTGGTTGCAGGTAGACCGTTCCAGTCCCGTGCGGTTGCCACAAAGAATGAGCGAAGATGGGCGGTGGTTTGTGCTGGCGGAGGGTATACTGCTCTTGAATGGTTTGTGCGGCTTGATGAGCGATGGACCGGCAGGATGGCTGAAACTTCGATGGGAGCATGATAAAACTTGTGAAAAAGGCGCAGTCGAGATATGTGACGTCGTAATTCTAGTTCAGAAAGATGAGCACGAGTTTTAAGCTTGGAAACACTGGAATTGTAGGAATATTCGGAGTAGATAAAACGTGCAGCACGGTTTTATCTACTCCGACAACATGCATTATATTTCAAAGAATTAGATTTTACATTGCCTATCATATAGAGTTTCGGTATCGCCAGTGAAATTCCAAGGATAATAAATAGCACTGAGGGTTAAAATTGCTAAAATCATCTAACTTAGAGAACAAGCTTCTGTGGGCGCTGATTTTTTTTTTGGTTGCTGTTCACATGCCGAGATTTTCAAACCAGAGAATGATGACATAGAAGAGATATTGAGCCTTCTGATGTCTTGCGTCAGAATCGGGTAGGGACCACGTTGACGAATTGACAGAGATTCATATTCATGGTTCGAGCCAACTTAGTGATGAAAACTGGTATATGGAAGGCGAGTTTTTGAGCAGTCGCCTCCGTAATAACTGGGTCAGGTGACCACTCACGCTATCCTGCCAGTTTCAGTAAAATTGATGTCTTTTGAAAGAAGACACATTCGGCTGCAAAGCCTCACCTGCTTGGAAGTGGTGAGACAGCGGACGTTCTTGTTGTTGTCAAGACTCCGTTGTCGAATTTTTCACACTAATTTAATGCAACGATCTTTGAAGTTACTGCTGACAAAACGGCGGTGTTCTCTAGTTATAGACATAGAACAACTTTGCAAGTAACTGTGCAAAAGATCAAGCAGCTTTAGGTATGAACCTGATCATGGGCTACATCCGATCTCCGAGGAACTTTGCTCGTCGCCAGGCGCCCAAGAATTGTAAGCGGAAAGAAAAATGTTTCGCAAGATCAATTCTTACACAACTTTACTGGAGTGGAAAAGGCGCCCTGCATATCAAAGCGATTAGACTCAGCTATACGTACCACTGGCGATCAGTATACAGCTTGACATATGCACATCACTGCAGGCTGTCAAGTGTAGCTTCTTCTTCAAGGAGGCGTTGTATGAAGTGCAACTTATACCTGTGCCTCTCAAGGGACACAACACTTTAAAATGTTGCATTTGCAGCGCTGACCACGCATTTTTTGCTTTGTCTTAGCCGTTATGAGTGTATTCTTCGCTGCAGTGAATCACATGAATAAAAGCCCAGCCCGCACATATGTGCGGGTCTGTTTTCTAGGTCAAATACTCCGATTCTTACAGTTTAACCTTTGAAAACTTAATTTCAATAGAGCAAACATAAATAATGTTTGAGCAAGCTAGCAATTTTTCTATTATATTTTTCTGGGGCAGGAAAGGGATAAAGGTTCACCATAATGTGAAAAAAATCAGTGCGTTAGTTTTCGAACCAAACGCTATTTTCTGCAGAGTGAAGGAATGTCGATTGCCTGAGATGTTTAATGCGGCACGACTGCACTTGAACTCTTGTACTGCTTTTTTTTTCGGGGGGGGAAGGGGGGACAACCAATGCCCATAATGATTACTGCCAGTTTCCTTGCCCTTTCATCAATATGGTGCGTACCGTATTTTATACACAGAAAAATAAGCAGGGTAACGAACCTAACGGCAAATTTAGGGGCTACACAGTCAGTATGGGAGAATAGCCGCTGGACGCAGTAGGTGTGTCTGCGATAGAAGTCATTATTGCTGTGCATATATGTGTGCCCAGTGGAGCTACAGAGAAAGGAGGATCAATCCTTTTTGTATTCATCTAGGAGCTAGAGACCAGCTACTGTGCCAGGGTGGCCAATACTATCCTGTTAATTGACTTGTCAGAATGGCTGATCGTGTGAGTTAGTGATTCATGATACTTGAAATAATAGTGCGAAACTACCCAGGGACACAACACGACGCCAAGACGGATATAAGATGCGCTTGTACATGAATTCTTGTGTCCCTATATTAAGTTTCGTCAAGAAGTGCGTCACCGGCGCTGGTTACTGATACTAGGCCGCTTCCCTCCGGTTTGATCAAGCATCACGCGGATTGTGTTAAGGTATGAGGTAAAGTGCCGGAAATTTTTTTTTAAAAAGCGATAGTCACTAGAGATTATTTGCCTACAATATAAAACACATCATTTTAGGCTCATATTAAAAATGTCATTAAAAGTGGGCCTTACGCCAACACCCCTAACTCAAGTTCCGTTCATTAAAAAATATTAATTTTTTGTAGGGACATGGAAAAAGCTTTGGCAATTGCAATGAACCAAAACAAATGAGATTTGATGAATATTAAAAACATAGTGATTAAATAACGCAAAAACTATGCACTAGCACCAGGCGCACCTTCGTATAACAGGCAGCCATGTTAAATCTTGTGGCACGATTTTGCTTATTGAGGTTCATTACACGCCTACTAACGTGATAAGAAAGTTTGCCAAGTTTTAATGAAAAATGTTTATTAGCAAGAAGTTAGGACTGTTCACGCATGAAAAAATACCAGGAATACAAGTTGTAAGAAAATCAACAAAAAAGATTTGAAACACGTGCAGCGCTGACACAAGGTGATCACGAGCGCTAAAATTCTAAATATTTGCAGCCAGTTCCATCGCGGACCTTACTACTGTGTGCCTTTGCTCGAGCGGCAACTCTCAATTTTTTTTTCTAGCTTGTATTGCAGCATCAGTGCCATGACGGGACGCTTTTGCGCTGGGGTGCTGATCATTTGTGAGGCAAGCCTTTGCACCGTAGAGGCCTGGATCTATCCGAATTTACTTAAAAATATGAAATGTGCTTCTGTTGCCATTACTGAAGTGACACACACCGTCAAACAAAGAACATTTGATGGTTTACAGGCTCACTTACGTGTCTTTGATTGTGAACAACACATGTACCACGTTACGCGTTCCCCTGGTGAGAAGTCTATGGCTGTTATGACAAAACATGATTTGTTGACAACGCTGCTAGAGCATTATTACATGTTCGCACTTGATATGACTGCTAAATAACGAACAAAATACTACATATCGAGTTAATATTATGATTCACACAAAACTGGCACTTTCAGTTTTGGTTTCGTAGGTGATCGGTGGTCTCACATTTTGCTCGTATCTTTTGAAAAAAATTTGCCTTGACAGAAACTCTGTGCAGCAAAATGGTGGGCAATAACCCCTTGAGGCGCAGCGTCCACATATGTGGACACATGTAGTTTTTGC
The DNA here is from genome assembly GCA_030522465.1 of Rhipicephalus appendiculatus. Classification (NCBI taxonomy): domain Eukaryota; kingdom Metazoa; phylum Arthropoda; class Arachnida; order Ixodida; family Ixodidae; genus Rhipicephalus; species Rhipicephalus appendiculatus. Next base: position 15,985 of record JALIZH010021022.1, read on the forward strand.
CAGTTCCTCGGACAAGAGGGAAAGAAAGGACAAGATACATTGTGCATAGGATCAATTCAACCCTCTGCATCGTCAACGCGTCTTGACTTAGTCCCAATCTGCCGCATATGACTACAGCCGATCACTTTGATGAAGGCACTAAGATGTTCGACGGGTCACTTGACGTGCCGCTTTCAAGGACGACTTCAAAAGTAATATTTTTCTTTGCTCAAAATTAACACAGCCAAAAACAAACTGCGTGTGCATTTTGAGCCTAAGATTTCCTTCTTTTGTTTAAAAATTGAACATGACTGGCTGCAGAATAATTAAATATTTAAATATTCACGAATTAAGATTAATTAGCAAAGCTCGAAAGAAACAACATATTTCTTAATTTTCGTTCTTGGAATGTAATAATGAGCGCCTTAGAATTGTATTGTGCGAAATTTAGACATTTGCGGTGAGTGCATCATAATTCACGCCTGAAGGGGATAAATTGCTCATTTAACATTATCAAAAACCAAAACAAGGCATTTTGAAAAAAATATCGCATTTTCCATTTGTCCTCATACCTTAAGCCGACGGATAAATCTGCGTTACCGAGAATCCAACCCCGACTGTCTCGCATGCGATGCGTATGCTCTACCTCTACGTCATCACTAAACCAAAATACGTAGTTCAGCGTACAAGTCGCGGCCGGCTATGAAAGTGTTATTATCAATGGATGTAACGCCGAAGGTTGTGGAAGCATGAAAGTTGACCTAGAGGTTTTCCTAGCCAATAGCCCGAATTCCCCTAAGGAATGCAACTATTATTTCGTGATTGGCGGCGTTGTCATAATGGTGGTGCAGATATGCCATTCGCGTGAGGAAGGCCAACTTTTTTTAAACTGTCCTGCAGACGCTTAATATGTGTTGTCATATGTTAGTGGTACTATATGTTGCTGGAAACAGGTATTATGACGGCATGCTTTGGTGAGTCCAGCTGCGAGGTTTAGCGTGCTATACCTCGCAGAGTCTTTGGCGTAGTTCCACTTGGAAAGATAGAATTATTGCCCGCAAATCTTGGCGAAATGTGCACAGGCTAAGATCACAGCTGGTAAAAATCCTGCCTCTGAGTTTAAACTCTTGATAAAGCTTTAGCCAAGGGTATTTCTTGTGGAGCTGCGCACTAGGAATAACGCTGGTTGTGCCGTTTCCTCGCTTAAAAAACAGAGTGCCTGTTTACAGCTCCGCAAGTAAACGAATACTTATTATTTATCATGCTATCATTGAAGTTATGTGTACTGTTAGCAGTCATAAATTCAATGGGAAATCAGCACTTGAATTGCATATGCATGTTGCTTAGAAGCTGACATCCAATAATGAAGTCGTAATACAGGAAACGACTTTAACAACTTTCTGAACTTCCAATCATATCAAATATAATAGCTTATTACGTTGCGCGCATTACAACTGCATGCAACATAACTATAGCATGCTTCATAAGAGTTTATAATTATAATCTATGGTTCTGAAATTTCAGGTGGTGTTTATGACCTGCACGAAGAGATGCTCTACATGAGTTCTGATCACAGCTGCGCAGTATTTATGGTCACAAGATTGTTCGGTGGTCAGTTCTTTTATTTTGCTCTTTGTTGGCTTGCACTATTTACGTCCGTATGGTTTAAGCGAGTGGGCCTACAAAAATTTAGTAGAATAATTGCTATATACATGCAGGGGCACGGTTTTTCTTTTTTATTAGTCCAAGGTAGGGGGTGTGAGACTGCCGATGGCAACTACCGGTGACTAAAGGGGGCTACAACTCCGATTGAGGCGTAGAAATTAAAGCTATGATTGCTCTGGTCTAAACTTTAAAATTGGTACAAGGTTCCCGGAGCATAGCCAGGATTATTCTATTTGGAGAAGGTGTCGACCCCCTTATAACTACTGTCATGTGTGTGTTTGTGCGTGTCTGCATATTGGCTAACACACGAACTGCGTAAATTTTGCGGCGTTCAACCACCAAGCTCCGCCCCCTGTCTACGCCAATCAAAAGTTGCTCCAAGAAATATACTTCTAGTTTAGAACACCATGGAAGCCGCTAATTGCTATATCTAAATTATACGCCCTACATAGAGGCAGGCGTCTCTGGACGAGCTCAGGGGTGCTATATTAAGAATTATGTTGAGGATTATGTCGACAAAAGAGGGGTTAAATATTCAAGAAATCTTCGTCGCAGAAGTCTAACCTTTAGCAACCGACTGCCATGCAAATATGAATGATTAAAAAGGTTGTCCCTGACGGCTCTTCAATACCCATCATAAACTGGATATTATGCCTGTGAGGGATGTAGGGTTGTAATGGAGACACGATGGAATTTCTGAAACATAGCATGAAACAAATGTTGCGAGTAATACCGGGAGTAGCAAACTGCAAAGACAGCGTCGAAGCGCATAAACCTGCAGTTATATCATTGGCTTTCATGCAAGAAAAAAATAGTACTTACGACATCGAAGCAGCAGTAAAAGATCTTGCGAGGTGGCGAACTGCCAAAGGTGCAAATAATTTTCACTAACTTAACCGTCCAGAGAACAATCTCTATAATAGAAACAGCTGTACAAAACTCTCTCCCTAGCATTGAGGGGGGCTCATACCATCGCTCTAGCATACACGCGCTCAGCGTGCTGGTGTCGAGGGAAGAGGAGGAAAAATTATTCTGAAGTTAACTGAAGGCAATATTGTAAGCCACAAAATATTGACAATTACAATTTCTAAAATCAGTCTGGGTCCGCGGATCAAGTTCGTTCAACTGGAATATCCACAATTCATACATTCGTTTAACTGAAACATTCTTCCAAAGGAAAACAGCCGTGGATTTTCTCAAGTTTGTTGTTTTGAAATATTCGTTAAACCGATGTTCGTCCAAGTGAGAGTTCACTGTATTAGGAACATGTCCGGAGGCTACGCATCACGATCTTACATTAACTAACAATGAACTGTAGGAGACCGGGGCGCTTGGAGCGAAGATGACCAACTCTGGGCAGTCCAGCAGATAGGGAACGCAGGAACAACAGGTCACGAGCCGCCGTGTAGGTGGGGATTGGTGCCCTGTCATGGTGACGTACAGTAATGCTAGGTGATCCTCAAATTCAATATACCACATTGCTGCATAATGATGGCAAATAAACGTAAAGCTTACAAGGAAGAATAACGCGTTTCTTCCCAATGTGGCGGGAATTTGACATGCCTGCAGCCTCTCAAGAATGTGCATCTAGCGTTGACATTCGCTTTGCCCGTATTGCTGCATTTAACCTTGGCGCAGAAATACGAATAACACGATCATACAAGTAGCATGTATTTGGTTCCAACTTACGCTTAACAAACAATGCTCAAAATTATCATTGTCCTTTCTTGGCTCCGAATGCTTATGAAACAACGAGAATGGCTAACATAGCGATAATAACGGGTTTAAATGCGCACCAATTATCGCGTGAAAATGACCAATTATTACAAAACGCCAATACAATTCTTAAGAGATTCAGCACAAATAAGCCCTTGTCTTGTCCAAGTATGCGCATTTACGGGGTCGCTATTCGTGCACCGGCAATGCCGCTTGACTGGCTCCTGCTTGATTTGACAGATATGAGTAGAGAAGCACAAACGTTCCTGCTTTTCAATCTCTACGTCAAAAGCAAATGTAATTTTTTTCAATATTAGCAATCAGGAAGAATTCCAGAGCACTCTAAGTACGAACACGCGAATATACTAATAGGCATGATATATTGTTCACGGCCAGTAGCGATATTGTTCATTGTTTTGCAATTCGAGTTTTGACGTTGTTAGTACATACCCGAGTCTAAACACACTGGCTTATTTTTCTAGGTACGTTTCGCAGCTACGATTTGCGACTGAGAAATTCGTCTGTGGCTAAAGGGCCTCGAAAAGACTGTCTTCGAAAATTGAAGAGGCGTGACCGTAGAGTACAAGTGATTTACAGACCAATGTGTCAAGACATACTCCACAGCAAAGCGCAAACAACGACGCCAAATTCGACAGTCAATGGCTAGCCGTTCATCAATTGGAGCGCTAACATATTTCTAGTGAACGTATGTACAACCATGATGTAATCTATAAAGCGAATTTGAGCATGTTATTCTGATGCTGCTTCCTCATTCTGAGATTACGACTAATAACTTGTCTCTTACCATGTTCGTTCAGTAACTACTTCATTTGCTTTTGTGCTGCTGTTTGAGTGCTTCGTGTTATAAAAAAAACTAAACCTTTCAGGAATTCATTTTAGAAGATTCTTATGGAAATAAAAAAAACAAACACAACATGCCTTCAGCTTTGGTATTCCATAGTAACTTCTTAATAAGTTACGTACGTAACAATTACACACATAATGAAAATCTAGTTACAGGTTCTGCTGCATCCAATTGTTTTGCGGGATTAGAAACAAAATCATTATAGTGCAAATATATTGCTTTGAATTATATGCTACTAAAACTTGTTAATTCATATCATATACCAGCCTTTCTCGATGTCCTCTCTTTTCGAAAAATATTTGAAACATGTGCGAATATATTACCGACACCGACGTAGCGGTGTCGGTAATGATGTCTCGGTGCAACACCAATATATCGGTGTTACACAACTTCACTGCTACATGGTTTTTCCTGAAGAAACGCAATAACAAAGGGGTAACGCAAAGAGAAATGCAATATCTCTAGTTTTGCTCACTGCGTTTTCACATCTGCACGAATGACTACACAGGCAAGAAAGGGAACTGAAGACTGGCGGACGATATCTTAGTACCTCATGCCATTCATACAAAATTATGCCCTTTAGCAACAGTGACGGAAAAAGGGCACCAGAATTTCGCAGACCACAGCCTGGAAATATGATAATAACGTTGGGTTGTAGACAGACACATAACATGCATTGAACATACACCAATAGTGAAGGATGGTCACCAAAAAATTATGCTCAGAGCTGACAGATGTTCGTAATTGATAATAATGATAGGATCCAGTAATAAATCACTTGGTTTAAAAAAAAGAGCACCGGTATTTTTGAGTGGGTTTAGTCTAAATCCGTTCCAATCTTCTCAACTAGGCATTTTGATGAGATTAACCCGCCACGGTGGTCTAGTGGTTATGGTGCTCGACTGCAGACCCAAAGGTCGCGGGATCGAATGCCGTCCGCGGCGGCCGTATTTTCGATGGAGGCAAAAATGCTTGAGCCCCGTGTACTTAGGTTTTTGCACGTTAAAGAACCCCAGGTGGTCGAAATTCCCGGAGGCCGCCATAACGGCGTCTCTCAAAATCACGTAGTGGTTTTGGGACGTTAAACCAAAACAATTATTATTATTTCGGTGACATCAAACTTTACTTATCTTTCCCAGATGAATAGATTGCACGATTGGAAACCTATTTGCACATCATCCGCGTATACAGAGTAGAACATTGGGCATAGAAGGACATTATGCAAAGAGCTCATTTTTATTACAAAGAGAGCACATTTTATTACACTGTCATCCTGCGCAAACATAGTGATAGAAGGGCACGGGAACTCGCGGAAGCGTACTTCATAAAAGAGAGCACATCTCAGTGGTCTACCTTGCGGTACATCTTTCTCTAGCGCGAATGGTACAGACAGAACGTCAGCTACTTTCAAGCGTAATATCCTGCCGTACTAGGAACTTTCGATAATGCTCAGCAGGTTCAAAACTTTGTTTGAAGCGTCAAGATACATTTTATTCGAGACAGTCGACAGAACCTGCCGACTGTTTTAAAACGTCCAGCAACTTCGGTGAACCAGTAAGTAACATTTTTTCCGACTTTTTGCCAGCGATAATCGATTGAAAATTTCACTTGTAACTTTCCAAACACGCTAAAGGAACATTCAGTCGGAAATTCTTATACCGTTTTTAACCGTTCTAAATGCCTGTTACCAACAATCTGTCTGTTGTAGGTCATTGAAGCGTTGTTGATCTATCCTGCCCAATGGACTCTTTTTTTTTTTTTGCTGGAGCAGAACGGTCATATGTTAATGCGCGCGCTTCTGCGCTGCATGTCCCCGGTTACCCTGGCCTACGTTACAGAAGGGCATGAATCTCCACTTTGCCATCCGCCCAATCGAAGAATAATTTCAAAAATGCACCATAGTTTTAGTATAGGTAAAGAGCAATAAAGTTTTTTATAATGTCGTTCTTAAACACACCACATGCTTACCATTGTGTTAGGTGCAGAAAGGCAATGTTTCAAGTTTAGTGTAAGCATTGAATGATACCTATACTATTACAAATAGAAATGTTCGCACAAGAGATATTTTGGCAGAGTGGCAGCACCTCTGAGTGCGCGTCAACTATATTGACACCAGAAGTTAGAGACCAAAGTTTTGAGGAATGTTAGCACAGTTCCTGTCCAACTGAGAAAATCGAGAGTACAAAATTTTCCAAGTGACATTTTTATGTTCGCACAGCGTGCGCCTTAAATGTATAACTATTAGTGTTTTGATATTGCAAAGAACTTCCAAAAGAGAACTTAATGCGTAAACTGCCTACAGCGTGGCCACACAGCCGCTAAATACCAAGGAAAACGTCATTTGCATTAATAACAAATAAATTCTAATATGAGTAGATGAAGTACACGTCTGAGGGGAACTCAAAAACTAAAGGGAGACTTTTGGGATTTCTCGCACTAGCGTTTGGAAACGCTCTTAGTATCTAGCGGTTGAATTAGTGTCCTACACACCGCAGTTCCTATCGACGCGATCATAACGCGCACACACTTCATGTGCACCGAGCAAAATCGAAAACGAAACAAATTTGCCGGAAGACGCTGGCGCCTTTGTCGAAAAAACGTGATTGTGAGTGGCGATCCGAGCCAGCCCGTGGCCAACACGTTGTCACACACGGTGGTAAACGCGAATAGGCATCAAGCGTTCTGGCCTTTACAGCGAAGCTGTAAGTTTTTCGTTTTGCCGTGTGGCGACACCACAAACATATCACACTCAAGAACCAGCCCGTGATCTCCTCGTCCTCTTCTTCATTTTGTGCTTCGCTCCCAGAACACGTGCGCGGATTTCTCCAGCGTGGGATGCAATAATGCTGATGGCGAGAGAACCGAGTGAAGAGAGAAAAGAGAAAGAAAAAAGAAAGAGTGATATAGAGAGAAAGAAATGAAGGAAATACAGAAACACAGAGAGACCGAGAGAGACATAGATAGCAAGAACTACACAAAAAAAGAGATACAAAAAATAAGACAGTGCAAGCATAGCCATTCATAGTGTAGTACGGCAAGGGATGGGAAAAGAAGAACTTGTTGCTGGGCGAGTTGGTGCATAACAACACAAAAAA
>JALIZH010021024.1:0-16343 GCA_030522465.1 Rhipicephalus appendiculatus
CACAGCATAAGTATGAACGTGACTAAAAGTGCCATACACGTGTTAAATTTCAGTTGCTAGTACTGCGTTGTCCTGTTCCCTTCATTTCTATTTCTATGTGTGTTGCTGTTTTGTTTTCACTCTTTAACTATGAACTCAATTCCTGACTGCTTTACAGGCTCTACAGATTCGTGGTCAAATTCTATTCAACCACATGGCATAGCAAGCCCTAGGATCCAATATGCCAAGTCCACCAGCCACTACTTGTAGGAAATTTTTAATTTTAGGCATGTGATTGCCTAATTTCAAGTTGACTTTGCAGCCATGGTAGTGGTATTAACTTTCAATGCAGTAATTATGCGCAAGCCATGAAGTGAGGAATTAAAGTTGAAGAACATTTTAGGTTGCAGATGACAGTGGCTGGCATGGGAATATTGTAAACATAGCTGTAGTAATTATGTATAATAGAAGTATTGGTATATTGGCAGTTGTGTGATAATGGCGACAAATTCCCAAGTATATTTCTGGAAAACTGCATTCATTTTCAGATATTTGTGAGTAAGTATGTGCAGCCAGCCATACATGAATGCAATGTTGTCATTTTGCTGGCATGGCTGAACGCCTTTACAAATTGTGGTAAGTGGATCTACAATCAACACCACAGGTCTATTTTGGACTTTTCTGCAGAAAACAGAACTGTATGATGATGTGTGACATGTTTTGATGCCATAGGGCAAACTAATTCAATTAAAATCTACAACATGCCTCCCTGCATGGTTGCATATTTCTTAAAAGTAATGCTAGCCTTAATGTACTAGCTTAGTTTCAGTTTCAGTTTATTTTCAACATCAAGTTACAACGTACAGTGATGTTGTGGGCAGTGGACAAAAAGCCTCTAAAATGGGCTTGAAAGCGTCCACTGACCATAGCATTTGACAGACAGCAGTACAATGAAAAGACGTAGCAAGTAGCAAATAATGCAGTACAGCAGTGCAAGTAAAACAATAGCAATGTACAAAATGAAATTAAATATTCCATAATACAACGTGTTCACAAAAGTGAAAGTGTAGTCATCATACAGGAAGTGTCGAATGAAATCAATAACCTAAAGAAATTATACAAGCTAAGCTTTACGTGCAAGAATTCCACACCTAAAAGAATATCTGGGGGGAAAAAAGAAAAAAGAGCGAGGCAAAAAAAAACGAAAAAAAAACGGAAGAGAAAAAAAAAGCGAAAATGAAGCATGAAAACTGAAGCCGATATGATGCGCACGCTACAACACTTATCTATTTAGGAGACGTGGTAACTGTATGCACAATCTTTGTTCCCCATAAGTAGTTCGGCAACGCGGAACCTCCCACATTTCGCGAAATCTGGTGTCACTTGTATTTACGTTAAGTGACAAGTAGGCGATGCTTTTAAGGGACTGGTATTTTTTTCTGAGCTCTGATTCATAGCGTTTAATGAGGATACGCTCATACAAGTTTGGAAGTGAAACCAAATGCAACTCACGGAAAAGTGGTTCTGAATGGCTTTCGTATGAAGCATCCGCAATGGCTCGAACGGCTTTTTTTTGTATTATGTGTAATTTGCTCATGTTACAAGCGGTAGTAGTACCCCACACTAGGTAGCAGTAACGTAAGACTGACATAAATAAAGAGTTGAAAATAAGAAGCTTCACATTTCTCGGAAGTGAATGACGCACCTTACACAATATACCAGCAACTCGAGCTAACTTGGTTGCCGTAGCTTCTACGTGAGGATCCCATGACATGTGCTCTTCGAAAAGAACACCTAGACACTTAACTGTGGATGTTAAATTAATATGTGAATCCTGAAACTTGAGCGGAACTTCTTTATCAATTTTACGATTCTTCGGTCTAAAAAGAACGGCTTTTGTCTTTGTAGCGTTTATTACAAGGGAATTGGCAGTAGACCAGGCTGATAATTTTTTTAGTACTTCGTTTCCCTTTAGAAGTACATCACTTGGGTTTCTTGATGTAATTAATATGGTGCCGTCATCAGCGTAAATAACAAAGTGAACGGAATTTTCAATGTTTACGAGGTCATTAATATATAAGCAAAACAAGAGCGGTCCCAGGAATGCTTCCTTGTGGCACTCCTGAGGTTAAAGGTTTTAAGTCAGAAGAATGGTTGTTTACGATCACTTTCTGCTGGCGATAAAGCCAGATAAGAGCGAAGCAATCCTAAAAATACACCCCGGAAACCATAGTGGCTGAGTTTTTCGTTCAAAGTGTCATGGTTAATGAGGTCGAATGCTTTGGAGTAATCAATGAAAATGCCCAGTGCACATTGCTCGCGTTCAAAGGCATCCAGTATTTTTTCTTTTTGTGTCAAAAGAGCATGTTCTATCGAGAGTCCTTTCTGAAAACCAAACTGCGACGGTGTTATTATGTCATGCTTATGAATAAAAGAAGTCATGCGAACGTGGATTAATTTTTCTAAACCCTTTGAGAATACCGGTAAGATGGATATCGGTCTGTACTGGGAAAGCATATTCCTATCCCCGCCTTTATGTAGAACTATGACCTTAGCAACTTGTAATGCCTTTGGAAAAACTCCATGAGCGAAAATAGCATTAAAAACATGTTCCAGTGCAGGGGCAATTATCTCAAGGACGTGCTTAATGGGACGGATCTGAAGTCCATCAATGTCACTGCAGTTACTGTTTTTTATAGATCGAAATACATGAATTATTTCGTCTTCCGATGTAGGAGCCAGAAACGCGCTTTCTTTTTGCCTGTTTCTCAGAAATTTTGTGCAGTTAGGATCATGGGCTTGACTTCTGAGGGATACAAAGTAATTATTGAATGTATTTGCTAACTCCACCCCTGAAATTACATTGCCGTCTATGGAAATCTCTGCCAACGTATCTGCTTCATTTCCACGGCACCCAAGAAAGCTGTTCAGACGCTTCCATGCTAGGTCTGATTTCTTCATTACCTCACAGTTGAAAAGGTTATTTAAATATTTTCGTTTTTCACTCCGTAAAAGGCTGTTTACCTTGTTTCTTTGTACTTTAAAATTGTTAAAAGATTGCTCACATTTTGTGGTTACAAAAACCTTGAATAATTTTTTTTTTTGCGTATCTCCTTCATGCATTGTTTCGTTATCCATGGTTTTTTGCTATTGCAGTAAGGTTTTAAAGTTCTGTATAGAAAACATTTATCGTAGACAGATTTGAACATAGACAAAAAATAATTATAGGCAAATTCAGGATCTTCAACGCAATAGATATTTGACCAATCCAATGCTGACAGTTCCCTTTTGAAAGCATTAAGAGAACGCTCATTTATGTCTCTTACAACTACTCCAGAGCTGTCTTTCCTCGTAGCTGCGCATACATTGTGTTTCGCCATCAGAAATATCGGGAGGTGATCCCCGATATGTGCGCTTACAACACCTGACAAGAGACCTCAATCATCAAGATTTGTGACAAAAATGTCAATCATGGTGGATGAGTTATTACATATTCTTGTGGGTGCCCTTATTACGTTAGAAAAGCCATTGCTTTCAATACTTCTGCATAGTTCCCTTTTGCTGCGCAGATACTTTCAGAAAGTCAATATTCAGGTCGCCTGCCAGGACTAACTTGAAACCAATGTCATTAACCCAACTGAAATATTTGTCAATGAAAGAAATAAAACGTGGAATACTTCCCGCAGGGGGGGGCGATAAAGGACACCAAAAAAAAGCCGGCAGATCCCACGCACTGTGGGAATCGATGTAATGCGAAGCAGCCAGGAAGGAGCAAATCATGCTTTACATAATTTGCATGTCATGTTTTACATGTTACGACCTGTCATTTGTGTTCGTCATACCGTCACTTCACGATATACCAATTTAGGTGTATGTCAAGCTAACGAACTGGACGCAAGCGCAGCATCAGCGTGGCATGTAAATGTCTTTGTAGATGACATGCATGCCAAGATTTTCATGTTACCACCGGCCACTAATGTTCGTTATACAGTCATGTCACTCAATACCAAATTTGGTGTATCTCAAGCTAACGAAACGGCTGCGAGCGCGCCATGAGCGTGGCATGCAAGTCATGTCGCACATGACAAGTCATGATTCCTATATTAACACTTGTCATTCATGTTCGTCATGCAGTCATGTCACTCAATACCAAGTTTGGTGTATATCAAGCTAACGAAACTGCCGCGAGCGCGCCATGAGCGTGGAATGCAAGTCATGTCGCTCATGACATGTAATGATTTCCATATTACCACTTGTCATTTACGTTCGTCATACAGTCACGTCACTAAGTACCAAATTTGGTGTATCTTAAGCTAACGAAACGGCTGCGAGCGCGCCATGAGCGTGGAATGCAAGTCATGTCGCACATAACAAGTCATGATTTCCCTATTACGACTGGTAATTTATGTTCGTCATAGAGTCAACTGAATACCAAACTTGGTGTATATCAAGCTAACGAAACGGCCGCGAGCGCGCCATGAGCGTGGAATGCAAGTCATGTCGCTCATGACATGTCATGATTTCCATATTGTCATTTATGTTCGTCATACAGTCACGTCGCGATATACCAAATTTCGTGTATATCAAGCTAACGAAACGGCCGCGAGCGCGCTATGAGCGTGGGATTCAAGTCATGTCGCTCATGAAGTCATGATTTTCATATTACCACTTGTCATTTAGTTCGTCAGAGAGTCATGTCACTCAATACCAAATTTGGTGTATATTGCCACGCGCGTTTCTTATGTTCACTTCGCTATATTCGGTTTTCGCCCTCAAAGGCTGTCAGCAATGCTCAGCGCAAGCCGCGCTTCATTGTTCTAGAAGCTTCGCGATCATTGTAGATCGTTTTGTTAAGATTGCGCGCAAGACGCGAACACTCGAGCTTATTCCAGAGCTTGCGCGACAACCAGTGATAAGACTGGAATATTCTATGGCACGCGTATAAATTCCGACGCGCTTCACCGCTTGTCAGTTGATCGACGGCCGACGCTCTGTTCGCCGCTATCAGTGCCAGCGTTTATTGTTGTAATCTCACCTTCTGCTTACCGGCCACAAGTTCGGCCCAAATAAAGTGTTTCACGTTGGACTACTGCCTACTGCCTTCGTCAACGTCACGACCACGTGACATCTGGTGGAGGTGCTGCTCCTTTCATGTACCGGACGCCCCCGTCAAGCCGTGAACCGAGCCCACGTCGCGAAGAAGACACCGGCACCATCAGTGACGGTCGAGCCAGCCGCAGGCTGAAAGGACTACCCCCGCAGCACAGACTACTGCCGGACAAGCCAAAAGCTACGGCGACGAGGACGACAGGCACGATGACAGCCGCTGTGTCCCCTGCAACGGTCGTTATGCAGCCACCCAGAGAGCCACCGAGGTTCCATGGATCGCCTACTGAAGACCCCGACACCTGGCTGGAGACGTTCGAAAGAGTCTCAATATTTAACAACTGGGACGCCGAGGACAAACTTCGCCATGTTTACTTTTATTTGGAGGACGCAGCAAGGACCTGGTTCGAGAACCGGGAGTCCACGCTTCGAACATGGGACCTCTTTCGCGGCGCTTTCTTGGAGACGTTCGCGAGCGTCGTCCGAAAGGAAAGGGCCGCCGCTTTACTGGACACACGAGTGCAGCTCCCGAATGAGAGTGTCACCATCTTTACGGAGGAGATGACGCGGCTTTTCCGACACGCCGACGCTGACATGTCCGCCGAGGAAAAAAAGGTTCGGTTCCTCATGAGAGGAGTAAAGGAAGAACTTTTCGCCGGACTTGTGCGCAACCCCCCGAAGACGGTCTCGGAATTCGTTTCGGAGGCCACTACGATCGAGAAAGCGCTAGAAATCCGCAACAGGCAATACAACCGCCGCCTGCCTACGACGAGCTACGCGGATGTTCATGCGCTGGGGACCGACGACCTCCGCGAGACCATCAGAGCGGTCGTGCGAGAGGAGCTGCGGAAGATGTTCCCCAGATCGCAACCTCAGGTGGATTCGATAGCTGAGATAGTTCGTGACGAACTCCAGCAGTCGCTCGGCACCCCTGAGCCACTACAGGCACAGCCGCAGGCCCTGAGCTATGCTGCTGCAGCCCGACGCAGTGCACCCCCTCCACGCCCCCGTCAGGACGCCGCGCAGCCGCACTATCGTCGCCAGACGCCGCCGCCGCCACCACCGCCGCCATCTCGACCGCCTGCCGGCCAGCGGTACACGCCGAGGAAGACCGACATCTGGCGAGCTCCCGACCACCGTCCACTCTGCTACCATTGCGGAGAAGCCGGCCACACGTACCGCCGCTGCCAGTACCGACAGATGGGGCTACGCGGATTCGCCGTCAACGCGCCGCGTCCGCAGCCAGGCGAACGGCCTCGCGACATCGACGACTACCTCACCGGAACACAGTGGCAAGAACGGCGACCTTCCCGCTCGCCGTCGCCCGGCCGCTACATGTCACCGCACCGCCGGCAGTACACTGGCCCAAACCGGGGCCGGTCGCCTAGCCCGTATCCGGGAAACTAAGGGCAGCAACCGATGGAGGTGCGGTTGCTGTACGACGAAATGCCGAAGATCCTCCGCGGCCGCCGACGACGACAACGCCACGAGACCTGCGCAACACGACGCGAAGCAGACGAAGCCCTGCCGACGAAACCTCGCGGACCGAAGAAAACGTGACGACGCAGCATGGAAGCACCGCAGCATTTCGACGCAGCCGTGATCCGACGCCAAGACCCAACCGCAACGCACGACGACGAACCAGCGACCTCGACGTAATATTCGATGGCCACAACGTCACCGCCCTCGTCGACACGGGAGCCGACTATTCCGTCGTCAGTGGCCCTTTCGCGGCGAAGTTGAAGAAAGTGAAGACTGCTTGGCAAGGCCCTGAAATCCGGACCGCTGGCGGTCATCTAATAACGCCGGCCGGTGTTTGCACGGCGAGAGTCACCATCAATAACAGGACTTATCCTGCGAGCTTTGTAATCCTACAAAACTGCTCCAGGGATGTAATACTTGGAATGGACTTCCTAAGTGACCACGGCGCCGTCATCGACCTAAGATCTGAGTCGATAACACTAACTTCAGAAAAAGCTCTGCCTACCCAGACGACGCCGGGGAACCATGCATTGAACGTGATAGACGAGCACGTCACCGTTCCGCCTCTCTCCAGCATCATAATTTCCGTCGGCACCGAAAAGCCCGCAGACTTCCAAGGCGTCATCGAGGGCGATCAGCACCTGCTTGTAAATCGTCAGATTTGCGTCGCAAGAGGCATCGCCGAGTTGCGTTATGGCAAAGCAAAGGTACTGCTAACAAACTTCAGCCACGAATATAGGCACCTTAACATTGGTACGACGGTCGCCCACATCGAGAAATTCATGGACACCAGCCACGCTTTCGCCCTTTCCGATGCTACCGAACCTGCTTCGACGAATCCAGGTCCCAAACCAGATTTCGACGTCAACCCGAACTTTCCGAAGGTCAAGCAAGACCAGCTAAGGGCCCTACTCCTGCGATTCGAAGACTGCTTCTCGGCGTCGTCAAGAATTCGACAGACCCCAGTCGCGAAACATCGCATCATTACAGAAGAAAGCGCTCGACCAGTTCGACAGAGCCCGTACCGAGTATCGACGCGCGAACGCGAGGCCGTGAAGAAACAAGTCGACGAAATGCTACGCGACGACATAATCCAGCCGTCCAAGAGTCCCTGGGCGTCTCCCGTGGTTTTGGTGAAGAAGAAGGACGGCACGCTACGTTTCTGCGTCGACTACCGCCGCCTGAACAAGATCACGAAGAAGGACGTGTACCCCCTCCCACGGATAGACGACGCCCTGGATCGACTCCACAACGCAAAGTACTTTTCGTCGATGGACCTCAAGACAGGCTACTGGCAAATCGAGGTCGACCAGAGAGACCGAGAGAAGACTGCCTTTATCACACCAGACGGCCTCTTCGAGTTCAAGGTAATGCCCTTCGGTCTTTGCTCGGCGCCTGCGACGTTCCAACGTGTAATGGATACCGTACTGGCAGGCCTGAAGTGGCAAACTTGTCTTGTGTACTTGGACGACGTCGTTGTGTTTTCCTCAAACTTCGACGAACACCTCCGGCGCCTTGAAGCTGTACTTCAAGCAATCAAGACCTCCGGACTCACCCTGAAGCCACAAAAGTACCGCTTCGCCTACGAGGAGCTCTTGTTCTTGGGCCACGTGATAAGCAAGTCCAGAGTACGCCCCGACCCGCAGAAGACAGCCGCCATCGCTACATTCCCGCCACCCGCCGACAAGAAGGCCGTGCGTCGATTTCTCGGCCTGTGTGCCTATTACCGGCGGTTCGTTAAAAACTTCGCCCGCATCGCCGAGCCTCTCACTAACCTCACCAGGACCGACGTCGAGTTCAAGTGGGAAACGCCGCAAGAGGAAGCATTTCAGGAACTAAAACGACGCCTGCAGACGCCTCCGTTACTTGCGCATTTCGACGAACACGCCGAAACAGAAGTACACACCGACGCAAGCAGTGTGGGACTCGGCGCCGTTCTTGTGCAGAGGACTGACGGACTGGAAAGGGTCATTGGTTATGCTAGCCGGTCGCTATCAAAGGCAGAGGCCAACTACTCCACAACAGAAAAGGAGTGCCTTGCCATCATCTGGGCTACATCCAAGTTTCGCCCCTACCTTTACGGCAGGCCCTTCAAAGTTGTGAGTGACCACCACGCCTTGTGTTGGCTAGCTAACTTAAAAGACCCTTCTGGTCGCCTCGCACGGTGGAGCCTGAGACTTCAAGAATTCGACATTACCGTCGTTTACAAGTCCGGGCGAAAACACTCCGACGCCGACTGCTTATCTCGCGCCCCCGTCGACCCGCCGCCGCAGGACGACCAGGAGGATGACTTCTTCTTGGGAACCATAAGTGCCGACGACTTCGCCGAACGACAGCGAGCCGACCCGGAACTCAGAGGCCTTGTGGTGTACCTTGAAGGCAAGACCGTCATTGTTCCGAAGGCATTCAAGCGAGGACTCGCTTCGTTTTTCTTGCGAAACGGCGTTCTCATGAAGAAGAATTTCTCGCCACTTCGAGCCAACTACCTTCTCATAGTGCCTTCAGCATTGCGTCCAGAAGTACTCCAGGCACTACACGACGACCCGACGGCTGGACACCTCGGACTTTCCCGCACGCTCGCAAGAGTACAGGAAAAGTACTACTGGCCGCACCTTGCCGCCGACGTCGCCCGTTACGTAAGGACGTGCCGAGACTGTCAGCGACGGAAGACACCGCCAACAAGACCAGCAGGCTTCCTTCAGCCGATCGAGCCTCCGCGGCGACCGTTCCAGCAGATCGGGATGGACCTCCTGGGGCCGTTCGCAACGTCGACTTGCGGCAATAAGTGGATCGTCATAGCCACCGACTACCTCACCCGCTAAGCCGAAACAAAAGCCCTGCCCAAAGGCAGTGCCGCCGAGGTAGCCAAGTTCTTCGTTGAGAACATCGTCCTTCGACACGGCGCCCCAGAGGTTCTCATCACCGACAGAGGTACGGCGTTTACGGCTGACCTAACCCAGGCGATCTTGGGATACAGCCACACAAGTCACCGCCGGACCACCGCGTACCACCCACAGACCAACGGCCTGACCGAGCGTCTAAATAAGACCATCGCCGACATGCTGGCCATGTACGTCGACGTCGAACACAAGACGTGGGACGCCATCCTTCCGTACGTGACCTTCGCATACAACACGGCCGTGCAAGAAACGACGCAGATGACGCCATACAAGTTGGTCTATGGACGGAGCCCGGCAACGGCGCTCGACGCCATGTTACCAAACGTGACCGACGAGGAAAACATCGACGTGACCGCCTACCTACAGTGCGCCGAAGAAGCACGACAGCTCGCCCGCCTACGGATCAAACACCAGCAGAGGACTGACAGTCGCCGCTACAACCTTCGACGACGCCACACGGAATACCAACCCGGTGACCGTGTATGGGTGTGGACGCCAATACGCCGGCGGGGACTCAGTGAGAAGCTTCTTCGACGATACTTCGGACCGTACAGGGTACTTCGACGCCTCGGCGCACTCGACTACGAGGTTGTCCCTGACGGCATTACGAACTCTCAGCGGCGCCGTGCGCGACCTGAAGTCGTCCATGTCGTGCGCCTCAAGCCATATCACGCGCGTTAGTGAATTTGAGGACTGTACTTTTTTGCTTTATTATTGTACCTTCTTTATTGCTGTAATTTTTGTTGCATACATTGGCCACCTCCCCCCCCCCCGTGTTCTGTTTTAAGCATCGGGACGATGCTTTTTCAGAGGGGGCATTGCCACGCGCGTTTCTTATGTTCACTTCGCTATATTCGGTTTTCGCCCTCAAAGGCTGTCAGCAATGCTCAGCGCAAGCCGCGCTTCATTGTTCTAGAAGCTTCGCGATCATTGTAGATCGTTTTGTTAAGATTGCGCGCAAGACGCGAACACTCGAGCTTATTCCAGAGCTTGCGCGACAACCAGTGATAAGACTGGAATATTCTATGGCACGCGCATAAATTCCGACGCGCTTCACCGCTTGTCAGTTGATCGACGGCCGACGCTCTGTCCGCCGCTATCAGTGCCAGCGTTTATTGTTGTAATCTCACCTTCTGCTTACCGGCCACAAGTTCGGCCCAAATAAAGTGTTTCACGTTGAACTACTGCCTACTGCCTTCGTCAACGTCACGACCACGTGACAATATCAAGCTAACGAAACGGCCGCGAGCGCGCGATGAGCGTGGAATCCAAGTCATGTCGCTCATGACATGTCATGATTTCCATATTACCACTTTTCATTTACGTTCGTCATACAGTCACGTCACTCAATACCAAATTTGGTGTATATCAAGCTAACGAAACGGCCGCGAGCGCGCTATGAGCGTGGAATTCAAGTCATGTCGCTCATGAAGTCATGATTTTCATATTACCACTTGTCATTATGTTCGTCATACAGTCATGTCACTCAATCCCAAATTTGGTTTATATCAAGCTAACGAAACGGCCGCGAGCGCGCCATGAGCGTGGCATGTAAATCATACTTTTCATGACGAGTTAGTCATGATTTTCATGATATGACCAGCCATTTTTTTTCGTCATACAGTCGTGTTATGGCATACCAAATTTGGTATAAATCCATTTAACGGTACGGCCAGGAGAGCACAAAGTCGTAGGCGGCTAGCTAGCTAGATAGATAGATAGATAGATAGATAGATAGATAGATAGATAGATAGATAGATAGATAGATAGATAGATAGATAGATAGATAGATAGATAGATAGATAGATAGATAGATAGATAGATAGATAGATAGATACGCTCAAAGTCGCCGAAGTTCGCTAAGAAATGCTTCGCATTTAAAAACACAACATCATTGCATAGTACATTCAATATTTCATAACTATCTGTACAATAGGTATAATGTTCTACAAGACGGCAAGTTATGGTATTCTTCACCATGAGCATCACACCACCTCCTAATCGCGATGAACGGTTCAAGAAGTAGGATGTGTAACCTGGTGGCTTAAAAACATCAGAATCATCCCTATACCACGTTTCTGTTATCATAAAAACATCGGGTTCTAAACCAAATTCGGCCATCAACGCAAGAAGGTTATCCTCCTTGTTTCGAGCAGATTGTGCATTCAGGTGAACAAAGGTTAACTTTTCAACATTCTTAGTGTGCAAACGATGAACTTCGCTTGGCGTGAGATAAGTAGTAGCCATCGTGCCTTTAGAAGTAATACATAGGCAATAGACCCATCATTTATTTAATCTTTTCCAGATCACCGACATGGGCTATGCGCTGCGCACGTGAGGATTCGGTCGGCCTTGCGAAAATCTTTACATCTTTAGTCCACACAAAGCGCCAGTTCCTTTCCTTTTTCATTGCGGAGGTTAAACCGAGCAATTTTTTAAGTTCCGGGCATAAGTGTTCATTGATGAACACCGGAGAAGGCTGAGCAAAGCCAATGTCCTGGCTGGACAAGCGTACTTTCTTTGCCTTGCTCAAAACTTCATCACGCTTTGTACGGCGTACAAACTGGACGACGCTGTTTGACTTAGATCTATCTTTTGTTACAACCCTATGACAAGCCTCCACATCATCCTTAGTAATTGGCACATTTATGGCTTTGCCAATGTTGTTCAAAATCTCTGGAAGGTTTTCGGTGTCGTTGACAGGAATGCCTTTGATTTCAAGGTTCCTGTTTCTGGAGTATTGTTCCAGTTGCAGAATCCTTTGTTCGCTTTCGAACACTCGCTTTTTCATCACGTCAAACTCTGACAAGAGTGATGCGTTCTCTGCGCGAATTTCAGCGTTTTCTTTTCTGATAGTCTTCACTTCAGTGGTTAACTCTTCAAAACTCTTGCTCAAAAATTCTAGGCTGCTTTTTATTTCTCGATTTTCCTTTCTGAATTCGCGCTCTAGTGAGGCTCGCATTTCCTTGAGATCCTGACGCACATCTTTTAGTGCCTTTGCTAATTCGGCATTCATGTTAACAATCACAGATTCACAGATTCACAAACAAGAAAGGAAACAGCAAATACTCTGGCAGCAGCGGCAGCAGCAGAAAAATCACACAAAAAATGATAGCGGTATCACAAAAGCAGTTTCCAACCTGTAAAACGATGAAAATACCAGGGCTTGAATGCAGTGCACGGTTGCTGTTGCCGCTGCCAAAAGTGGAGGGCGGTGATCCGTGCGTCTTCTTTTATGCCACGTTGCTCCTAGCGGCCGTTTGTAGCAGATCAGCGAAGGAAGCCGTGGTGTCCGGACATAGATTAGCCGCGACCAGCCCAGCTGACATCGATAACTTGCAAGCTTGGAAATGCAGATAGTGGCTTGCAGATGATCTGTAAAACGATGAAAATACCAGGGCTTGAATGCAGTGCACGGTTGCTGTTGCCGCTGCTAAAAGTGGAGGGCGGTGATCCGTGCGTCTTCTTTTATGCCACGTTGCTCCTAGCGGCCGTTTGTAGCAGATCAGCGAAGGAAGCCGTGGTGTCCGGACATAGATTAGCCGCGACCAGCCCAGCTGACATCGATAACTTGCAAGCTTGGAAATGCAGATAGTGGCTTGCAGACGATCTGTAAAACGATAAAAATACCAGGGCTTGAATGCAGTGCACGGTTGCTGTTGCCGCTGCCAAAAGTTGCCTTCATGTGCAGGCTGACACCAAGTTCCTTGTAGATCCCATTTCTCTGGATTGTGTTTACATACTAGCACTGTGAAGTGCAAACGTCAGTGTGCATTATGATGACATTTGCCACACTACTTTCATGTGCTTTACTGTTGTGAATTATATATAGTGCTTGGGCTGTACTGTATATGTTCTTAGTGTTTTGTATTGGGTGTAGGTTCTGTGCAAGAAGATGGAAATATACATATGCTTACACTGACATGAGAACTGCTACTGTTTTGATTCCAATAAAATATTTCGTACTCTGTTTTTCGTATCATTCTTATCACAGCTGTTTCGTTGAAGAAGACGGCAATACTACATTTTTTTATTCTTGCCACTCATCTGTGCAAGAGGAGTGCCGCATACACATGGACTTTCATAAGGGCGAAGTGCATGTGCATTAACTTTTTTATTTAACAGGAGACCTGGCACCGCTGATTTGTGGTGGTTGTACTTAACATTGGGGCATGCTTACGCATTCGCTTTAATGCATTTGTGTGATGTTTAACAATGAAGGTTAATTAGTAAGATTGTAGGTAGTAAGATTGTAGGTAGTCCCCGAGTGTGAAAGCGACTTAATACTGACTTTTAGTTAGAGAATCACTGTGTGCCCGCGAAAGTGCGAGTTGCGAATAAGTGCCAATTGTGGATGTAGATTATCGTTCAGCTACTCTGAAGGCGCTGCTGCACCTGCGTTTGGCTCGCGAGAGTACGCGCGCAATAAATGCACGTAGTGTAGGCGCGTTACAATGTCCTTGTACAGCCGCCCAAATCTTTAGCTATCCTGCGCGAGCGCCGACTTTTTTGTGCGTCAGCGCCGTACGACGGAGCCAAGTTGCAAACAGGGCGAGAGTAAGCGCATGCCCATGAAGCGCGCTCAGCTGGGCCCATCGCCTGCTTGGCTGTTCCTTCGTGAGAACGTCGCCCCGCATTAACTCACTTCAGACGGACAGACAGCCCATCTTGCCCGTATCTTATGTTCCGAAGATCAGCAAGAAACCGAGAAAATGAAATCCGTGGATGCGTCACACGCCCCCGCGCATGAGATAAGCTGACAAATGTGGATCGTTCATTTGTTATCTGGCGACGCAAACGCTTTTTTTCGCTTGTAAGAGGGCCGATGGGCTGTCTGTCCGTTTGAAGTGAGTTAATGCGGGGCGACGTTCTCACGAAGGAACAGCGAAGCAGACGATGGGCCCAGCTGAACGCGCTTCATGGGCATGCGCTTACTCTCGCCCTGTTTGCAACTTGGCTCCGTCGTACGGCGCTGACGCACAAAAAAGTCGGCGCTCGCGCAGGATAGCTAAAGATTTGGGTGGCTGTACCTCGGGCATCTGCATAGGCGTGCACACAGGGGGGGGGGGGGGGGGGGGAATCTGCCCCCCCCGTGCATTGACTTAATAGGGAGCGTAGGCGCAGCGACGAGCCTTCGTCCCCTCGCCCCCTTCCACCTGAAGAGGCACCCTGCGCACGCTTGTGGGCATCTGCGCGAGTAACTTTTATATGCTATAGGAGTCGTAGCGGTGAGCGCGCCGGTGGATGACGAGAACGATGGACACAGGCACGCTCGCGGCTCGCGCTTAGGGGCCGCTGACTGTCAGTCGCGGCAGAGTTTTGAAATGATAAAGATGTGTTGCTCAGTGTTTCGTCCTCGTCTCTGAGGGCTTCCGTGCGGCGGAAGGCACAGATCCCATCAATGGAAACACAGGCGATCTCGTACAGCTCAAAACACGCCCCTGCCATGGGACGCGTGCAGCTCGCGGCAGAAACGAAAATAGCTCCACATCATACGCCCATGGAATGCACATATGTTCGGCCATCTGAGGATACCTTTTGTTACGCTGGTATCCACGAATTTCGGGCGAGTGAAACAGTGTCGAAGTACTCAAGAGGGCACGTGCACGTTTACAATTTTTATAGCAGCACGACACGACGAACCGAATAGTTCGAAGCTGAAGGTGTTTACCTTGGCCTTCGTGACGCCCCTGAGTTTATGGACCGGCCTTGCGAAAGCGCGAACACTTGCCGATGCTACGAGAACAAAAGTCTGAGGTGTCGCCGACGGGTTAGTAGCCGCTTTGTAGATATTGCCACGCGCGTTTCTTTTACTGTATTCGGTAAACGCCCACAAAGACTGTGAACAAACCGCGCCTGCAGTGTTCGAGAAGGTTCACGATTCTAGTAGATCATTTTGTTAAGATTGCGCGCAAGACGCGAACACCCAAGATTATTCGAGAGCTTGCGCGACGACCAGAGATAAGACAAGAATGTTCGACGCGTGAGTTATAAAAGCCGGCGCGTTCCAACGATGTTCAGTTCATCGACGGCCGACGCTCTGTTCGCCGCTATCGGTGCAGTGTGTATTGCTGTAATCTGACTTTCTGTTTACCGGCCACAAGTTCGGCCTAATAAACAGTTTCATTTTGGACCTACCGACTTCTGCCTTCGTCGACGTCACGACCACGTGACAATATATACCCCCGTGAAAAACTACGCAAGCTGGTGGTGGCGCTGTGGTGTAATGGTTATGATGTTTGCTTTCAGTGCGTGTGGTCGCGAGTTCGATTCCTGTGTCGTGCGTGCTTGTATACACATGTGATATTTGTGCATGAATACATCAATGTCCATTTTCTAATATGGCCTAGCGATGAATAGTTGCAAGAAATGTCTCTGCAACGCTAGTATAGTGCCTGAAATACCTTTTTTTTCTCGGTCCGCGTATAAAGGGGCGTTTTTAAAAGCTCTCTAAAGAAGCAGAAAAAAACTTCCAATGATCTCCGTTCAAGCCCCTGAAATGAGTTAAAAAAACACCAAAATTACCTCCTAAATTCCCTTTTTTGACTCCTTT
The DNA here is from genome assembly GCA_030522465.1 of Rhipicephalus appendiculatus. Lineage (NCBI taxonomy): Eukaryota > Metazoa > Arthropoda > Arachnida > Ixodida > Ixodidae > Rhipicephalus > Rhipicephalus appendiculatus. The sequence continues at coordinate 16,021 of JALIZH010021024.1, forward strand.
TACTTTGTAAACAAACCTTGTTAAGCCTTCTGCACCGCAAATCGACTGTGTATCTCGAAAACAGAGCTGTTTTATCGGCAGTATACGCTTAGCGAAGCCTCATTACTCAAATCTAAATCAAATACCAGCATTATTTGGGGATGAATGAGTTTAATAATGCAGGCCGACGGCTATGAAAATTCGAAGTGGACGGCTGTCGCTTCAACAGGCACCGCCATCTTGCCCTGCGTACCCCCCTAAAACCTCCTTTGGTAGGGGGTTTTGCGTAGTACCTTTAGGATTCAAGTTAAGAGCCGGGCTCAAAACTCCCAAAAAGGCTCAAA
>JALIZH010021025.1:0-10299 GCA_030522465.1 Rhipicephalus appendiculatus
TACAGATTACGTGCTATGCGACGCCATCAGGCAAAAAAAAAAGGGGGGGGGGGGGGATGTTCCGCATTTGCCATCACGGCTACGAGCAGTGCTAGCACTCCCTGGTTTTAATGCACAGATATACCCCATGAAGTGGACGGTGGGACGACTGCAACCATAGCTCATTTGCTAGAGCATCATTCGCATTATTAGAAGGTTGCAGGTTCTTTTTGTCCACTTTAATTTTTTCACATGTATGTCATAATTACTAGGAAAAACGTCCCCTACACTTTTCGTGGCTTGATTGTCTGTAGGTTCTCATTAAGGTTGTGTCTAACAAAGCAAAAAAAAAACGGGCCCTTAAAATTCCCCTTCTATCGTTCAGCAACAAACAAGAGAATTCACATATAATATGACACAAAAGGAAGCCAGAAAGAAAGCAACCTACCTACGCTACCACTGGTAGCGTAGGTAGGTGCGGCATAACAAAAACGTTTCACTTCTTTAGCGCACAAAAGGACGAGGACGAAAAGCGACGCGGACACCACGCTTCGTCTATGTCATTTTGTGCGCTAAAGAAGTGAAACATGACTTACCAACATGCCCAAACATACGCTCTTTCAAACGAAAACGGACGTGCACGCTAGTGGCAGCTATTTTTCCTTGATTCATTTCTAAACATACACGCGTCATGAACGAGAGAGTGAGCTTTAGAGACAACAAAATCACTTGACAACAGTGTTCTCCCAGCATCACAACGCTTCAACAAAGCTTACCTGACTGTCATAGCAAGTCTATCATATGGAGGTACTGGTTCTTGAAAAGAGGTGACCTCGCCCTCGATATACTGCCGCACCAAAGAGAGGAGGGTGTCAAAGGCGCTCGGTGGCATCCTCAGAAAACTGCGGGTGCGATAGGGCGAAACAGCCTGGTTACATATTAAACTAATGTTTCCCACGGAGCAAAACGAACGACACTTACTCTTTGAAGTGGGACCTCGTCCTTGGCGCGAAGTCGCGGAAGAAGTGCACTGGCTTGCCCCTCGACATTGTGGAACCTCCAACTTGGCCGCGCCCCTAACCTTCGCAGCCTCGCTTTTTGACGATGAAGTGGATGCGCTTGAAAGACGAGGACGAAGTCTTTTTTTTTTTTTTGCCGCTCGCTTTTTTCTCCTCCGCGCGCCGTTTTCTTTTTTTTTTTATGCCGTCTGCGTGGCGCGCCTTTTTTTTTTTTCTTGCGTGCGCGCGTGCGCTGTGCCTAATCGCGGTGCGCAGTGCGTTTGAATGCACGCAGCCAGTATGTGCCAGAGCATAAACGACGAATTCCACCCACAAAGTATCTTGACATCGTTTTATTGGTCAGTTTCCGAAACAAAAGATTTGTACACAATGAACACGATCAAGTTCAGAAGAACAGAAGGGAAGAATGCACAATGTGTCCATGACTAAACAGCACAAAAGCTCATTGCAAAGTTCAGAATTTAGAAATTAAAAAAAATCGAACACATTGAAATGTGAAGGCCCTTTGGCGATTACACATATAAAGAACATGACTTTCCTTAGGTCCAATACTGACCTAAGCGCAGCGGAGCCTTTCATGAGACACGGTAACGAAGTTTAAAGAAATTTCAATGCATGGCAAAAACAATAAAGAATCGCAAGACATCTAAATATGAAATAATAATGCAATGATCTACTTATTAACCGTTGTACTGATATGAAACACACAACAACCACTCATATATTTGCTTATATGTTGCTAAAATATATATGGAATGCAGGACACCTTCACTGCTGATAAACTAAATGAAAAAAAAGCAGATTTGGCGGAGTAAGTAGTACATTTCACTAAAAAGAGCAAGACACATTATTAGGAATTGACCCCTACTTAAGAGTTAGCTGGTGGCAACGGGATGAATGGCGATGGTCAGTTAATGCAGCAGCACATAACGTTCGAAGAAAAGCGTATCACTCAACGGTCAGGTGAAATAAGCCTACTACACAGCTTTTCTAATACCGGGAATACAATGTCTAGCCGAAGATAACGTCATTGAATGGAGGATGTCATGCCGGGTACACTGAGCACTTCATTGTGATAAACACAAACAGTAAAACTCTACATATAGGACACTCAAGGCTCCAAAAAAAAAGAAAGACTCTCATGCCTACACATGAATTCTTAGAGCAGTTTTTCCATAGGTAATTACGGAGATAATACATAAACATGAAGAACATTTCTTTAGCTGTAAGTATACTGAATAGAATATTCACGCACCGAAAAAAAAAGCACCGGGGGCAGAATAGAAAGCTGGTCTTCTTGAGTTGCGGATGGAGACTTCGCAGACAGAAGATTTCACAGCTGTCAACCCCTCCTTGGGCGAACGCATCAGTTGTTGCCTTCTCCAATACTCCGACAACGTTCCCGTCCTGAAAAAAAGAAAAAAAGAAAGCGATTGAAAACTATGACTTCCAACGCTACAAATTACGCAGACGCATCACGGAAACGTTGTTTCCTCGACTCGGCTGAGTGCAAGCTGCGAACCATCGAGTCGCAGAAACGCGTATTTAAACTATGCGGAATGATAAACTGGCAAAAAAAAGCAAAACGCACTTCCTAGCCAGCAGTCATGTCAGAAACGCAAAAGTTCAACTATGAGTGCTTTAATTTCATTGCTTCGAGGAACAGCGATATTAACCATAACCTCGTGCTCTCCACGATTTCCGCTATATTGAAAAACAATAACTGTTGCCGAACTGCAATGGAGCTATGCATGTGCGGCTGCGAACGCAAACCGCATACTCACCTTTAGTTTTTCGGAGCATGGAAGAATCTTGCGAACCTCGGATGGTCTTGAAGTATCCGTGCACCATTGCACGATGTACGAATTCTGCATGCCGTTAACCATCACGTCGCAAGAGCGCACACGCAGACACCGCAATAACTACACACGCCGGCCAAGTAACGGAAAATAACGAAACTTTGCATAACGGCCGGCTGCTTCAACGGGCTCCGATGGCAGCGGCGAAGCACGGCTGCGCGCGGCCCGCGCCGGTCGCGGGGAGCACGGGGAGCACGGCTTTGCCGGCACGGCTGCAAGCGCTGCCATTGGCTGCTTTAATTTTGCCTCGGCATCGACTCTAGCGCCAATTTCGCCTTCAGTTATCGCTCCTCTGGCTGGCGGCTCATTTCAAGATGGTGGCTGTGACGTAGGCTGTGCCGTATTTACTTGGGACGCTGGAGCGGCCGGCTTTCCGACCGTTGGCGTTGGTTCAACACGAATCACGACTCACTGAGCGAGGAGGAACGGACGCTCAGCCAGCGAAAGAGGACCGCCGCTTACTGAGCGAGAGTGAACCGACGCTCAGCGAGCGAAAGAGAACCGCCTGGAACCGCCGCTTACTGAGCGAGAGCGAACCGACTCTCAGAGAGCGAGAGAGAACTACCGCTCAGCGAGCGAAAGAGAACTACCGCTCACTGACCGAGCGAGAGCCACCGCTTACTGAGCGAGAGGGAGCCACCGCTCACTGAACGAGAGAGAACCACGGGTCGTCACTTGGTTCAGTTGGTTCAGTTGGCTCAGTGAGCCATCTCCCGAAGAACCGCGGTTCACTTTTACTGATCCGCTGATCACTCGTTCTTTTAAAAGAGCCGCTCAAAAAAATTTACACCATCTTCCCCAAAGGGAACCCTGATAGGATGCGAAGCAGCAGCGTTGCGCACGGGTGGCGTCACGGGTTGAACGGCGCTAACGCGGGTGCTGCGGTGAGCGCTGGAAGATTCGTTTGAAGGGTGATTCCACGAGAGATCGCACATGCATGTCCGGTCGATATTATTGCGATAACAATTATATGGACACTCGCGGCTGGTTTTCGGCGTCGGCGTCCGCGTCATTTGCCGTATATGTATATGTATATATATAACCGGGCCCGCCCGTCGTTCGTGAGCGTGAAAAGACGCGAGGGGGGGGGGGGGGGGGTCCCTCGAGCGACCTTCGATTTTACGAGCGGGGGGCGCGCGCGTTATCTCCCCTTCTCGGCGGCCGACAGCGGGCGGGGGGGGGCGACGTTCGATTTTACGAGCGCGGGCGCGGGCCACGCGCTTTATCTCCCCTTCTCATCTCCCCTTCTCGGCGGCCGGGCCGGCGTACCCTTCTACGTGCTGCGCTCTCAACGCGAAGAGAATTCTCTTAAACAAGCGTTTTCTAGAGTTGCGTGAGATCGGATCCAGAAAGAGTTAGCTGCCAGCCTCAGTTCGTATAACATTACAATTTTTTGCTATTGCATTCATTGCTTCACCCTTGCGGTGAAACTGTGACTTTTTTTTGTTTTCTCTGGGTTTTTTATATGGTTATGCGGGCACATTCAAAGTGCACAGAACCGAAAATTTTATTTCCGAAAAACGCCCCGAGCGCGAGAAAAAAATATTTGAAGGTGGCGGCGCGGGCGTCTTGTTTTTGTTCACCGCAATATTTTTGGATTTTGCGGCCAAATTTAATGCGAACTGTAAACGTGGCATCCAAAACTTTTTGTGTTGGTTTTAATAGGCAATACTGTGAACTACATCCATGCTTTTTTGATGCTGTTCTCCAAACGGAAAAAATGTAAAAAATGGCAAACACGGCCCAAATCGAAAATGTTTGCTAAGTTTGATGCGCCTTGGCCCGTTTGCTATTGTACGCAGAAGCTTCAAAACTTTGTCACATATAGATAAAGGCCTTTTAAATGTTTCTGCGAAAGATCGCTTTCCTACAAGCAGCGTAAAAAAGAGAAAAAAAATAGTTAAACACGTAAGCTTTTCAAAGAAGCCCATTTTCAAAAAACAAAATAAAAAAAACCCCGGTCTCAATTTTGACGAAAATTTTTTATCGAAGAGCGCTCATGTCAGTCAATGCACGGTTTCAATATCATATGTCCTCATTTGCTTTGTTAACGAGATATAACGGGGCAAAGTGACCCTTGCTGTGTGTTCTCACTTCAGTACCTGTGATCGTTGTTATCAGCTTGCATTGTGCGTAAATCTACAGTACTAATTATATTGCTGCAGTGAAACTTCACTCTGGTGGCCTGTCTTCGGGAAAAATGTATTCTCAGATTTTATTTGGGTCTAGCGTGTTGCGGGGGTGGGCTGCTTCCGCTTTTTATTGGACTACGCGTACACAGTTTGCAGCCTGCAACCTCGCCTACAAGCATCAGAAGACAGGTTGACGCACCTGTTCAACGTACTAATCGTTTCATGTTCCTCAAGAAATGCTTGGTCTACCTCATCGCGGTTCTCAGATGTAGACAGGTTTTCCATAAGACGCGCAAGGCAATGCCAGCAGACCTCTGTCGCGAATATCCGCAGTTTGCAGCCTGCAACATCAACTTACCCCGCCATTATTCGCTAATCATGAGCACTCGAGACACCGCGAGCACATGCTTTAGGTGAATTTGCCGAAACTCGCCTTGCACAAACAAAAAAAGCATCTGTATGCAGCGACAGGCTAGCTTAATTTGTAACTAAATGCCACACGCCGTGTTATGGACGTGCTTTCTCACTGCCTGCTTCCCTTCCGTTACGTGCTTTGGATGCTCTAACCATCTTATCTGTTCGACGCACAATGTGCCTAAATAACATTTATAAGAATTATCTCAGCCACTCATGAGTCGTTAATTTCGCTTCCCGCAATCTCATGTTTTCGGCGTCGCAGATAACGTCATCTTGTATCATCTGGATCTTTACCTCAGCGTTTCAGCAGCCAGAAAACGTGTGGTGCGGCATGATTAAGCCACAAGTGGCCGAAGCTGCCCAATTTATGATGTTTTGTCGGCAATTTCGCTAAAATGCTTTCGCACGTCGAGAACAGTAGGGATTACTTGTGGCTCCAGACGTATACGTTATCCTTAATTTCGACTACGAGTGTGAGCCACACATTAATTGTCTTAGTACAAAGCCTTTAGACAGATAAAACATTGGTCATCAAGCGTGAAAACATGAGCAATTTCGGAAACTCATTCACGACAGCAGCGCATAAATGAGAGATTGAGTGTGGCGCTGTTTTATTTATTTATTTATTTATTTATTTATTTACATATACTGCAGCCCTAGTGCAGGGCTATAGCAGGAGTGGATAAGTTATACAGAACTAATACAACAGAGTAAAAAACAACAACAAAACTGAAGTACATTACTACAATATCTAAGAAAACATCACTTTACATGTCACAAACAAGAACTTTACATATTTTCAAGGTGGTTAATAGCGGCATCAATGAAATCTTTTAATGGTACTGAACGAATACTGCCCGGCAGAGAATTCCAAAGGTCTATGGTACGTGGCAAAAAACTAAATTTGAATGTGTTAGTACGAGCAAATAAAGGCTTTATGTTCAAGTTGTGGGAGCTGCGGGTGCAAGTTTCTTCCATAAATGCGATGTAATTACCACCAAAGACGCCAGGAGAGGAGTTGATGACTGCATACAATAGTTTTAAAGATTCGATGCGATAACGAGAATGTAATGGTACGATGTTCAGTGATTGCAGAGCCTGTGTTGGTGAGAAGTTGCGGCTGTAGTTACGGCATATGAAGCGGATGGCTTTACGTTGAACACTATCAAGGATTTTTAGGTCACATTGTTTGTAGGGGTACCAAACGACAGATGCATATTCTAGAATAGGGCGAATCAACGTTTTGTACAGAAGCAGTTTGGTATCACGAGGAGATTTAGCCAAAGTACGGCGCAAATAACCTAATTTTTTTAAAGCCTTCCCGCTGATATATTCGATGTGGTTAGTCCAGGAAAGATTTTTTGTTAGAATCACGCCCAAGTGTTTATATTGTGACACTCTTTTAAGTTCTGTACCATCCAGATAATAGTCAAACGAAAATGGGTTCTGTTCATTGGTAAACGACATGACGACTGTTTTAATGCAATTGACATTCATTTGCCATGTTTTGCACCAGGCGCTGAAAGAAATGAGTGATTGTGAAAGACGGTGATGATCTTCCGCAGAATTAATGGATTCGTACAATACGCAGTCATCAGCATAAAGTCTTATTTTAGATGAGGTACAGTGAGGTAAATCATTAATATATATGAGGAATAATAACGGGCCCAGTACAGACCCCTGCGGAACGCCTGACGTGACGTCGACAAGGGATGAATCCACTGAATTGAATGAAACAAATTGTGAGCGATAATGCAGGAAACTGGCGATCCAGGAAACAACACGGGAATTATTGAGTATGGTATCTAGTTTCACCAGCAGCTTAGAATGAAGAACAGAGTCAAAAGCTTTAGAGAAGTCAATGAAAATGGCATCTATTTGATTTCCTGTATCTAGGTTAGAGGTGACGTCATGAACAAAATCGACTAATTGTGTAACAGTGCTGTAGCCACGACGGAAACCGTGCTGAGCCGGCGTTAGAACTTCATTGGAGTCGAGGAATTCGATGACATGCTTATGAATAATGTGTTCCAACATCTTGCATGACTGTGGTGTGAGAGATATTGGCCTGTAATTAGATAAGAGTTGTCGATCACCAGATTTGAACAGAGGTAATACTTTCGCTGTTTTCCATGAAGATGGTACTTCACCAGAGTCAAGGGATTTCTGGAAGATTACAGTAAGGTACCGGGCTGTCCATGAGGAGTATCTCACAAGAAAGGAATTCGGTATGCCGTCCGAGCCGGAACATTTCTTGGTGTCGAGATTCAAGATTAGGTTCAATACACCACCAGAGCTTATTGCAATATCGCCTAGTTTATTGGTGTGTACGTCATGTGTACGTCATGATTAAAGACTGGAACAACATGGTTGTCGAGGGTGAAAACTGACTGAAAATAAGAATTAAAAGCATTGGAAACTACGGTGGGGTCATTTGTAATGGTGTCATTAATCTTGAAAGAGGAAGTGGTGGTTGTGCTAGGCAATACTGAAGTCCAGAACCTGCGTGGATTGGATTTAAGTAGCAAAGGAAGTTGCACAGAAAAGTAGAAGTCTTTAGCGTTTTTTGTGCGAGCGCGAAGTTCTTCCTTGGCTTTCTCAAAGGAAACTTGAAGCTCAGGGTTAGCATGTCTGGATTTACGCGGTCTGGCAACACGGCGAGATAAATGCAATATATCCCTGTTAATCCAAGGAAGATTGTTATTCACCTTTTTTTGTTTTTAATGGAATGTAATTATTGATGCAGAATTTCACTAATGTCTCAAAATAACCGACAAGACTGTCGACATGAGACGTGGTACTAAGTGACAAGAAATAGTCAAAGTTATCCGCCAAAGTATCAGAGATGGACGTATCATCAGCTTTGTTGAAATCGCGAAATGTAGAGTAGATGTGACGTTCATGCGGGATAGGACAATTAATGTGTACAAGGACTGCGTCATGATCCGAAATTCCTTCTAATATATCGTATTTAAAGCCTAAGTTAGCAAGACTGTCACTGATGAACACTAAGTCAAGTATAGAGTTCTGCCGCGTATTCTTATCAACTAATTGTATCAGATTATGCGACGAGGAAAATGAAATTAATTCCCTACAAATAGATGAATTTGTGGCGGAATACGTGAGGGAAGGCCAATGAATGCCCGGAACATTGAAATCGCCAAGAATGATTAGGTTAGTGCTGTCGAGGCTATGGTCATGAATGAACTGAGAAATGTTGTCGAAGAAGTCACTTGAGCTATCAGGAGGGCGATAAAGACCACAAATTGTTAAATTCTGCTCATGCGCTAGTAGCTTACACCAGACGGATTCTACATTAGGAGGGCCTGATACAATCTTGAAGTTGAAATCAGCGCGCAAGAGTAAAGCAACGCCTCCCCCTTTCTTGTGCTGGCGGTCGTACCGAATAGCAACGTAACCAGTAGGAGTGAATTCCGTATCATGAATATCCTCATGAAGCCATGTTTCAGTGATACATATAATGTGAGGGGAAGACGAATAAACTAGCGAAAGAAACTGTGGAAATTTGTTAGTTATGCTTCTGGCATTAACATTCAAAAGTGCGAGGTCCGTAATAATTGAACGGGATTGTCAACCTAATGAGGATGATGCGTTCGGCGGTTTGGTGCTAGATTCAAAACCAGGAGCTCGAACCAAGCTATTCGTGACGCTGTCCCAGTTATAACGAATATTATCAATGAACAAGTGATCAAATCTCATTTTAATATTAGAGCCATTGTTACGTTGCTCGGCCGAAGCATCCCAAAGTTTCTTGCGTACCGCGCGTACTCTAGATGAAAAATCTTCGGAGAGTTTTAGACCGGACTGTTTTAGTTTATGCGCGTTTTTCAGCATCGCTAACTTATCACTGAAGTCAAGCAATTTTACAATAATGGGACGAGAATGTCCAGGGCGCATTCTGCCTAACCTGTGGAAGCGTTCCATTCGCGGGCATTGCAGGGAAAGCTTGTTGAATACGTTCGAAACCTTGGATTGCAGTGCGTCGTGAGACTCGTTGGCCATCTTCAGGTATACCATGAAGAATGATGTTATTCCTACGTGAACGATTTTCTAGATCGTCACATTTAGTGTTTAGTTCGGTAACAGTGCGCCTTAGGTGAACCAACTCAGGGTGAAGCTGATCTGAGTCTTGATCAGTCAGCGCCTTAGCACACGAATTCTCGAGAGCAGCCACACGCGATTCCAAGGCATCGAAACGAGTATTCACAGCATTTTTTATTTTCGATATGTCTTGACACAAACTTTTCTGGCAAGCGACTAAATCAGCGATCATCTTCACAAGAGAAGGGTTGTCACAACTAGACATAACCAGTTCAGCTGACACCTCGAGGGAGTCAAGAGGGCTTGCCAGGGATTCGTCAGGTTTGTTCGTTTTAGACGACGCAGGTTTCCTGGGACCAGGATTAAGCTCAACGTCACCGCACATGAGAAGACGGCCAAGACAATTTATGACGTAAGAACAATTTAAAATAAAACGACTACTCAAACAACCGTGAGGGCAACACAGCAGCAGCAGGAATCGATCATCAGAACGAATACAGTACGAATTGTCGAGATAACGTACCTGTATAAACAAGAAGAAGCTTTTAGGCAACATGCTGAAGCTGCTGCTGCTGCATTGCCCACTGCCAGGACACTTGAAAATCGGAGCTTTTATACTGCCGATGCTTGACGTCACCGATCTGATGTCGTCGCTTGTCGGAGTTTTGACGGTAGGGGCGTCCATGGGAGTGCGCAGCAACACCGGAGACGGAGGAACTTGCGCAGGGAACACATGCCTATCATGTACTTGGGTGACAGGGCAGTAACGCAGCGAAATACCGGTGATCAGTGTAAACGTATCGACTTGGTCTGTTCACTGCACACGATGCG